>JAQBSW010002863.1:0-94297 GCA_029291075.1 Eudiplozoon nipponicum
GTATGTATGTATGTGTGTACGTACGTACGTATATATGCATCGCTACATATATGTATGTATGTATGCATGCATGAATGTGAGTAAGCATGTGTGTATGTTTTGTAGCGATGTATGTATGTATGCATGTTTGTAGTTATTGAAGTATGCACGTATTTATGTATTGATGTATGGATGTAGGTATGTGTGTCCGCATTTAAGTATGTTCGATTTATAGATGTGTATATGTCTGTAAGTATATACAGAAATGTGCATACAATCACAATACAACTTTCATGGCTTTATTGCGATTTTTTGTCTCAAGCTACGAGCGCCTATTGATTGCGAAAACTAAACAAAAGCGTAATCCCCTACATGTGTATCAAGTATTAAAATATTCACTGTGTATTAGAATGGAATATTTCCTACTTCAAATTCGAGCATCTACTCAATAGACATGTAGAATCGAGGTAAACAAACTATTCGAGGCGTTTGGTGCATTGGGCAGAATTACATGTAGAGAAAGTAGAGTTTTTAGTTATGGCACATATTATTTTTCCAGCTTTGCCACATTTTATATGCTATTCTATTAAGGAATCATTTAATTTTCGGACGGTAATCACAATTTTTTAAATAAAGTTTGCGAGCTCTCAATAAGCACCAATCTCATTGTATTTAACCAGTCGTCGAACAACATAACAAAACTACCGCCAGCCGCAACGCACTGACGCGTTTCGACCTTCCTTGATCGTCATCAGAGTACGAAGGCAAACTGACCAGCGAGGACCAAACCGCATTGAATATATATATTGTAATCAAAATTATACATGCGGCTCTCACCTCCTTTTTGCTTTCCACACATAGGCAATACGGTTTGATCCTCGATAGTCAGTTTGCTGTCGTACTTTGATCGTGATCATGGAAGGTCGAAACGCGTCAGTGCGTTGCAGCTGGCAGTAGTTTTGCTAGAGTTGTGACCCAGTTTTCGCCTTGTTTTCTGCTACCTATCCGATTGTTTTTCCCCCATACGTTGTCTTTCGTTTCACCCTGGTCAGGTTCATTTTTTTCCCTTAGTGACAGTGCAGGTTGAGCGGATTTCAGTTTTGATCTTTCATTTTGTTGTGCAAACTCTCTTCGCTGCTATTTGTTATTAAGTTTTTCGCCAATACGATGGAATGCTTGTTGAGGCGGGTCTATTGTGTGTTCGGATTTGTCTGGATGCTAGTAAATTGTTATTAGGTTGTGTGATCCGAACTTGTTTTGTGTAGAATTGAGAAATTCGTCAAATTATCTGAGTGCCTCTTTGTAAATATATTTTGGCAGTTAGCTGATTTTCCTGGCGGTGCCAGTCCTGTTTAAATTAATTTCTTTGGTAAATGCTGCGGGATTCTGTTGACAAGTTTACTTTCTTTACGTCCAGTATATATATATATATATATATATATATATATATATATATATATATATATGTGCCAAGTTTGCCTGTCCGGTTGCAATTACTAAGCGTTTAGATGAATATATAACCCTGTTTAATGGGAATGCCCTAAATTGATCGCAAAATTAAAGAATCACGACTGAACAGCAAAACAAGAGGAATGCCATAAAATTGATCCAGTGAACCGGATATACACGGAGAGACAATTTATGAGGTACACAGTAAAATCTGATTAATCGGTATGCGTTTATATGAATTTATATATAATAAAATAATAATATAATATAAGCTTGTAAATCCTGCGATTCGCAGTACATGCTGTCTTCACTTATGCTATTAGTTTAACTTCTCATCCGAAAAATTGACTTCGAGACGAATTAACTACAGCAGGCAAGCAGATTCGAGTCAGTTCTGCGTAGTGCAACGTGGCAAATTTTTCTTCGTGAGATACGAACAAAGGCCAAAAATGTTTGATTTCTGTGTCGAAATATTTATTTTGCATTTAAAATTTCTCCTTTTCAGACTTCACGTTGTACCTGTCTAATCGTCGTTGTGGAGTCAGGAACGCCAACATGTCATCGTTCAGAGAGTCTGCGGAGGGGTGCCTCGTGTTAAAACGCATTTTTTAGCTATTCACGCGAGAAGCATTCTGTCGCTGGCCGAAGAAATCGCTGTGAAACCTCGAACTGGCATGCTACCAAAGTTTGGTCATCCATTTAAACAACTGACATTTTGTTTTTTTCACTATGCTATCCACATTTTGTCCTCTTATTACTCAGCCTTTTGCATCGCTGCTTCTTTTTTGTTTGAGCGCCGATGTGTTGTTCTATTTCAATTAGAGCTACGGCGGACGCACTGAGGATCTTTGCCTAGTGGCCAGCACTAATTGCCGAGCAACGATTCTGGCCACACAGACAGTCCTATGTGTTGTCGGCGTTAACTAGCCGCATGTCTTCGCGTTCCGAATAACTGCCATTCGAGCAGTTTTGCCTAGTCAACTCGCTTGCTTAACGTTTGCTCGCTTACAAAGGGCTCGTTTACAGCATCTTTTATTTACTGCTGCTTAGTTGGCGTAGAAGGTATTACAGACACGGAAACACGAAACGCAGGCTTGTCTGAGAGATAAATTTTTGGCGTCTCTCCATCACCTATTTTAATAAATTGATTGGCTTTGTGGGATTTCCTATGTATTCCTGTTGTTTTTTTCGGATCACTTTGAGTCTTTATTGTGATCCTTACTTGTGAATAGGCCTGTTAACTTTTCGTTGTTCTGCTATTGTGAGCTCTGACGATGGTCCCAATAGAGAGCCGAAACGTAGATTAAAGGGGGTTTATAAACAAGTGCAAAATCAGGCAAGCACGCTGTTTGATTAGACCCCCCCTCCGTCTTCCATTTGCGCTTGGTTTTGGTGCTAAATTTATTTCTGTTTGAGTGGCCTTGTTGCTCTGCTAGATTTTTTTCAATATTAGCAATCATTTATTAAATAATTATTTCCAGGAAAACGATCGCTTCTTTATGAATTTATTTATATGTACATCTTTTCTGTGCTTTTGCTGTGGCCATTTTAGTGGCGCATCTATTTGACTGTGTACAAGTTGAGGAGAAATTCGGTTTTCTGCTTCAGCTTCTCTTTTATCTGACTATTTGTCTACGAACTTGCCTGTGTGACTGACGTACTGTGGGCAGCGCAGTATTTCGACAATTTTTGTCCTCTCGCCTATCGTCAGAAAGGCGAACTGACTCTTCTTTCTTCCGAATTCCTTTTTTTATCTGTCTGCCAGACAGTCGCGCTATCTATCCTGCTCACTGTTAACTTTTGAATTTGATTTTTTTACAGTTTAAGAAAAGATTTTTTAAATTCAATTTTAAATTGATTATACCTTTGGGTAGGAGCACATCGAATGCTTTCGCCCGTTGCAATGTAGTTTGCACTTGTTTTGCTTTCCAAACGCCTGCAAGGCAAATCTTCAAGTGTTTCCTTCAAATTAACACTAATAATGCTGAGAATAGTGACAAAAGCAGCAACATTACTAAATATAATAATTTATATATAAATAAGAAACACTATGATAAGAATGATGCTAATGATGAAAATGATGTTATGATGCGGAGAATGATGGCGATAATATTTCTGATGATGTTGATAATGGTGCTGTTGACGATGATAATGGTGAAGATTATGTTGATGATGATGATGATAATTGTGAATAATGTGTTGTTGTTGATAATGATGATGATGATATTTATGATAATGATGTTGATGATGATGGTGATAAAAATAATGAAGAGGAGAATGATGATGTTGATAAATATAATGATGAGGTCTAGGATGAGGATACCGATGATGATGACTGATGTTAATGTTGACGATGACATTGATGATAATAATGAAGTTGTTGATAATGAGAATAATTATGAAATTGCTTTATTTATGCATTATTTAGCGTATTTTTTTCTGACAGTCATCATCATCATTAGTAATTTTTTTAAAAATTATTTTTACGTCGCTTTTTTAATTACAGCTGGAGAGAAATTGAGAAAACGACCAATCTGCAAAATTATCTTTCTCAATATATATATATATATATATATATATATATATATATATATATATGGAGACTATTAGTAGCACTATATGGGCGGTAAACAAAAAGCAGATCGCTGTGATTCGAAATAGAGTGATAACTGCTTAGATTGAGTTATACTACCTTTTCCTCGATGCTACTTCTTACGTGGCGAAAAAGACATTAGTACAGGGTTGTAGAGCTAATCTTGATTCTGTCCAGACGAAAACATCTGACATTGTATTTTTATTGTCCCCTGATGCTACATATAAGACGTGGACCAATTCATTTTTAACGATGAATTATTAATGCCGGCTTTCAGCGCTGGTCTGGATTTGATCTCGTGTTACAACTGTTGAAGTTAAGTTTTAACATAACTCCAATGACGCTACCTACAATTCGTGAAGACTTATATAATAAACATAAATAATTCTGGTATACTTTAGTAAAAGAATTTTTTACTGTTTCACCATCCTTGTTATGCATAGAATCTGGACAAGTTAGTGTTTCTTGAATAAAAAGTTTTTTGCGAAGCTGAATTAATTGAAATTACCTGATCTGCGGTTTGACTAACGCAGTTCATGTCTAACAACAAGATTTAATATAATTTAATAGATGAAGTTATCGTCACCGACCGTAATTTCAAACATGCTCAGAACTTCTACAGTTCGCTTTATCACTGCACCATCAATTCTATGTAAAAGACGTAAAAAAGTTTGTTTACAATAACTTTAAATATACGTCAAGTCAGGAAGGTTTCAGAACTGGCCGGAATTCGAACACGGTTTGCAACTGCTGAAGTGACTTATGTTTAAATCAAGTTTGCGAGCTTGATGTTAACACCAATTCCATCTTATTTAACCAGTCGTCGAACAACATAACAAAACTACCGCCAGTCGCAACGCACTGACGCCTTTCGACCTTCCTTGATCATCATCAGAATACGATGGAAAACTGACTAACGAGGATGAAACCGCATTGTATATATATGGAAAGCAAAATAAGATGCGGCTCTGACCTCTAGTATTCTCGCATACATCGAACTTGACCGGAAATGTCGGCTGCACAATTTCTATGCAGTCACGAACATTAACTATTTGCAGCTTTCGCTGACTGACGGTAGTTTTGCTATGTTGTTCGACGACTGGTTAAATAAAATGGTATTGGTGTTTTCATTGGCTGTAATGTATGCTACAGTAGCATTAGAATTAGCAGCAGTAATAGTAGTAGTAGAAGTTGATGAAAAAGAAGAAAGAGTAGCAGTAGTAATAGTAGTAGTAGTAGTCATAGTAGCAATAGTAGTAGCGGTATTATTATTATTATCATCATCATCATTTTTATTCGTATTATCTTTGGTTTTAACAGTTTCAGTATAAGTGAAAGTAGTTTTAGCAATAGAAAAAATAGTAGTAGTTGATGTAGCCAATGATGATAATAATGATATGGTTTTTGACGTTTTGGTATTAATAGCAGTATTAAAAAGAGACGTAGTAATAGTATTTCTAAAAGCTAAATTAGTACAGGACGTTCCCAGCTCTAACCGCGATTATAACACGGAGTAATTCAACAGGTGTTGACCATTATAGCGTGGGCTAAGCCGGGATCGATTCTGCTTTACGCTGGTCACTGAGACCGAGGGACCTTGGTGAAAAGTTTCGAGGCCAATGCGTGAGAGGCGATTTCGCGGCGAAGCAAACTAGAAGTACGCTTGATAATCTCGAAAAAGACGAAGCCAGCCGTTTGTGTGTGATGTGCGAACGTGAATTGCAGAAGGCTGTGTTGCTTCGCTGCGTCGTTGTCGATTTGAAGTCTACGGCTAACTACCCGATCTTATTTGGAATTTGTTTATACGCGAAAATAATCGCCCGTCTAGCTTTGAGCTGATTTGATGAAATTTAAAAAAAAACTGTTTTTGCATTTATGCTCCGAATCCTGTTATATAACTCTTAACTCATAGGCCTCGTTTTCTTACTTTAGTCTGGGCAGTCGTTTTAGCCAGATTGATTGAACTGGACCATCGCTAGAATGGAATGAACCCACGGTATGACATTCAAGCGTCAACTACAACAACCCGGGTGACAACTCCTGAATTCATATCTTTCTACCTTTTTTTATCGATGATAAATATAAAACCTGGAGTAGTACGTGCTTGAAAGGGTCGCCATTCTTGACAGAGTTTTCTAAATATCAAGAATGATTTGCAGATATGCATCAGATATTTTGCCTGTGTGATTAGCAGGCCTCTAATATTCCGGCGAATAAATTGAGGTAGTTAACAAGGCAAGCCATGCGCCAAAAATATTTTATGGCAACTTGTTTCGGTGCTACTGAGCGTTCGGTTAACAGTCAAAGTTTATCGGCCTCGTACAACAGGCTCCAGATATTCCGTAGACTTTATCTACGATGATCCATTTCTCATCTATACTGGGACATTAATTCGGAAGCAGCATTCCAATAGTGTTGTATGGAATTTGTCGGAACAAACACTCATGGTTGAGACGTCGTTGACGTCATTCTTAAGGGGGGATTCGACTGAAAACCGGGTATTTTAACTCTATAAATGTCTGAAATCGAACATTACGCATAAAAGAGGCTTGGTGATATTGTAACTTCATTTATTTATTTGATATTAATCATAGTTTTATAAGTCGTCGACTCACTTCCTGCGTCATGGCGATAAAAAACTGATCGAAATTATCGATCAAAATTTGAATTGTGAAATAAATATAAAGCAGGTACAAAGAAAGGTTAAATAAATGCCATTTTCACTTCGCCAGAACTCCATACGACTGTAATATCTGGAAGTACTTTTGAAAACGAAATTTCGCAGGCTTCGCTTTTGAATGTTAGAATCGTGTGCATATTTTGTAGTTCTTGATAGATGTCGTCTGTCCTTATCAAACTCGCTTTACGTAGAGCAAAGAAATTAGTTGGGCTTTTTGTTCCATTTTGAGAAAATTCATAATTCACGTATCAAAATTTGCTTGTAGTTGATTTAAGAAAGTGTATGTTATGTTCTCGCTGTTGTTGTTCATGTTTAATTTGGTGCAGTTTTAAATTTTTCCCTATATATTGGCAACACAAAAACGTAGATTTAAAATAATAATGACACTATTTGTATAGGAAATATTCAGCAATGAAAAAATGTCTAAACAAATCTGGTAGTTTACCGAATTTCCCCGTTTTTCAAATAAATAAATTATCCATCGTTGTTAGTTCACCTATTTGTGTAGCATCAACAGAATACATAAAATAATTGAATAAGCAAAGCTTTACTTTCTTACAAATGTCTCTGTACTCAATAATACTAAATTTAGACGAGTAGGTAAGAATTAGTTCACTTTAGAAAACAATCAAACAATGTACTGTAACGACTCAGATTAATGCGCCGACAAATTGTCAAAATAAAATTTAAATTTCAATACATTGAATCAATTAAAGCGCGCGAAATTTCCATTGACCAATGGCGTGCAACTTCGCATCGATATAAGCACGGTGCAGTTGCCATGCAACACACTTCTGATCTGCTCGCTACGTGTGATTGCTGTCGCTCTCTCCTCTTAACTGTCTAGCTACGCCGACTTCTGGACTTGCGTTTACCACGCTGTGTCATCTCTTCCCTTAGTCTTCAGTCACGCCAATCTTCTTGTTGCATAATCGATTGTCTGATAATCGGATTTCTACGTGTGCCAACCGCCAAGTGAAATTTCTTGGAAATTTAGCCGCCAAAACATAAAATGTAATCGCTTCGGCAATTCGCAATTTCTTGTCGCTTCTTGTTTTGAAAAATCTGTAAATTCGCCTTGTTTTGATTCTTTTAAAAAATGAGCTGCTGTGTCATTGTGGAAGATTTATGCCGTTTGCTTGCTTCATTTCTCTGGAAGCGCACTTAAGCTCGTGTTATTTGTATTTGGCCTTTTCCGTCTTCACAAAGATCGGTGTAGAGCTTGTACATTCCTAGCCATACATTATTGATGAATAATCAATAATCGGATTGTGCATTATGCACTGCTATTAATCTTGTTTTAATATGACCATGCCAAGGTAAATATGAACACTAATTTAATCCATTGAACACGTGTGCTTTGTGCTTGCACCATCCAACTATCCAGCATTTATTAATCAATAGTACAGTGGCGTAGTGTGGTCTCCTATTGATGCGGCCACCGGTAAGCACGTAATGCATGTGTACATGAGATAGTACCCTTTTTTCATTCTGCTCCTATTTGAGTTAACGTATTCCGGGATAAACAACGCCTAATATATAAATATATATATATATATATATATATATATATATATATATATATATTGATAGTTTTCTAATTTCACCATTTTAAAAGTAAGAACAAAACAACGTACTCAATGGAATACTTGTTTATTAATAAATCTTATTTCTACCAGATATATATATATATATATATATATATATACATATATATATATCTTTTTAAATGCGAGCTTTAATAAAATTCATTGTACCCTTCCTGTGTGCAAAAACAAAAAGAAATTTTATCAGATATAAGAAAATTTTCTTTCTCATAGTCTTCTCAAATATCTACTCATGAACATATCTTTATATATAAATTGGAAAGCAAAACAAGATAGAAATATGTGAACAAAGAGAGTGTGAAAAATAGAAACCAATCAAATTGCGTGCGTCACATCCAGTTCAAGCTCAATGCTTGTACATGCTTCTTCTGCTTACATAAATCCGGCTGCAATTTGTTTATCCATAAGGCTTCGTATGTGGCTAGCTCCCTTTTGTTTTTGCATTTAGTAATTACTTTGAATGCTACGTCTGGAGAACATACGTGAGATTTTTCGATGATGTGTTGCGCAATTACAGACGTGTATTCACCATTTGATTTAAAACAAGCGTTTAAGTTGCAATGTTCTCTCATTCGAGTAATTAACCGTCTGGTCGATCGGCCTACGTAAGTTGATCGACAACTTGCGCATGTATATTGGTAATTAATATTTGATATCGACATTAACGGCTGTTTCCCTTTGATTGCTGGTAAAAGCAAGTGTGTTACCCTAAATTACACTCGTAGTTTGGCTGCATTAAATGTGCACAAAATACGTACGATTTCGTTTTAATGGAAGCATCTACAAACAGACTGATGGTGTCGCAATGGGAAGCCCCTTATCTCCAGTGTTGGCTGAGATTTTTCTAGGGCACCTAGAAAATACACCATTAAAGAGTGACATAAGTAAATGTGCTCAATATATACGGTACGTGGATGATATATTTCTTGTACTTAAGAACAGGTCGCAATCACGAACATTGCTTCAAAGTTTCAACAAAGCACATAAGAATATCGGCTTCACGTCAGAGCACGAGAAGGATGACTGTCTGCCTTTCCTAGATGTACTATTAAAGAAAGAAACTAATGGTAAATTAAACAGAACAATTTACCATAAACCAACATGGTCTGCACAGTATTTGCATTACAGCAGTTTTGTGCCATTTCAATATAAATTATCAACAGTTCGTGGTTGCCTTTCAAGAATTGACAGGTTGGTTAGTCAAGATTCTAAAGAAAATGAATATAATAAAGCAATTAACGATTTAATGTCTAATGGCTATCCCAGACAATTAATTGAATCAATTATTAAAAGGGGAGTTAACCAGAAACAGACCGTCCTATTTACATTATTACCAAATATATAGTGGTTAAAGGGCGTAATACCGGCTACTACTGATGAGTCGCCAGTAAGCACGAAACGAATGTGCATGAGATTATACTTTCCGTTCATGCTGCCTTTTGGTTTATCCTTCTGGTCACAACTGAACTATTTTTTTACTAGGTTCGCAAAACCTAATACATACTTGCATATATATTAGCTCTTCGCAACAAACAGTATTTAGACGTACTATGGGCCAGAAAAGAAAACCGTCTACCTAAACATCCCATTTAAGGGGGATGCAGTTTCCCGAACGGCACAAAAGAAAGTTGAAGCAGCATTGACACGCACATTTAATGCAGCCAAACTACGAGTGTTATTTAGGGTAACACACTTGCCTTTACCAGCAATCAAAGAGAAACAGCCGTTAATGTCGATATCAAATATTATTTACCAATATACATGCGCAAGTTGTCGATCAACTTACGTAGGCCGATCGACCAGACGGTTAATTACTCGAATGAGAGAACATTGCAACTTAAACGCCTGTTTTAAATCAAATGGTGAATACACGTCTGCTATTGCGCAACACATCATCGAAACATCGCACGTATGTTCTCCAGACGTAGCATTCAAAGTAATTACTAAATGCAAAAACAAAAGGGAGCTAGCCACATACGAAGCCTTATGGATAAACAAATTGCAGCCGGATTTATGTAAGCAGAAGAAGCACGTACAAGCATTGAGCTTGAAATGGATGTGACGCACGCAATTTGATTGGTTTCTATTTTTCACACTCTCTTTGTTCACATATTTCTATCTTGTTTTGCTTTCCAATTTATATATAAAGATATGTTCATTAGTAGATATTTGAGAAGACAATGCGAAAGAAAATTTTCTTTTATCTGATAAAATTTCTTTGTTTTTGCACACGGAAGGGCAAGTACAGTGAAAGCCAGATTTCAAGAATAGTATATATATATATATATATATATGCAATGCTGTTTGATCCTCGCTAGTCAATATGCTTTTGTACTCTGGTGATGAACATGGAAGTTCCAAACGCGTCAGTGCGTGCGACTGGCGGTAGTTTTTTTACGTTGTTCGACGACTGGTTAAATTCAATAGATTGATGTTTAATTCTAGCTTGCTAATTTAATTTATAGAATTTAAGCACATAGCCACAAAATAACTCTGTCGATTTAAAGGTTGTTTGTCATTTTTAATGAAAACATACGTTCAAGCTTCCTGTTTTATCTCGGTTTTCATACCTAACTATCGCTATTGTTCATATGGATTTCATAAATAATTTTTCTTCCGGTGGCCAAAACACAGTTGCTACTGCTGATTTACCTCCTGACAATTGAATTTTAATATGTAGACATGCCTTCGGTCTAAGAAAAAACAATTTAACCCCAATTGTTATTTTACTATTTTGAAATGCAGTCAAATAAATAGCACAAAGTTAATTGTCACTGATTATACATGTATAAAAAGCATTTATTTAAACAAAGATAAGAGTTAAATATAAAACACAAAATTGACAATTTAATATAATAACTTTATAGGAATAAAATTATTAATTACACAGACAGAATATTATTTAACTTTTCTTGATCACCATCAGAACGTGACAGATTACAAACCAATGGATAACAATTATTATAATCAAGGTTGCGATCTTGATATAAGTATTTGACCCTTTAATTAATTACATATGTCAGTATAAACTAAGAATTGTATAGCGTAGAAAAGGCAATTCATCCAGTAGACCGGTTTCGTCCTTATTGGGAACTCATCAAGTACTGGCCAGAATTTGCCGCGGACAGGATACGAACCTGGGCACGTCTGCTTCCGAATCTGGTGCTCTAACCACTGAGCTATCCTGCCGCACACTACACTACACACAATTTTCAGTTATATACTAACTAATGTAACTTGGTTAGTGTATTTTTCCTTTAGGCGGTGCTCATATGGCAACCATTTAGACAAAAATTTCAAATTAACCATCCCAAATCTGCCATTACTGACTAGACACCACGCTACATGGGAAAGTGGTATTAAACGTTGGTTGCGCAGGCGGTGATAACAATTGTTATAATCATTGTTGCGATCTTGAAATAAGCACCTGAATCATTAATTACTTACATGAGTCAGTATAAACTAAGAATTGTAGTGTAGAATATTCTTTTAATTATATAAATGTTTATTTCAATACCACTTCCTCATTTAGTGTGGTGTCTGTTCAATAATGACAGATTTGAGATGGTTCGTTGGAATTTTGGGTCTCAATAAATGCCATATGAGCTCCACCTAGAGGAAAAATAGACTAACCAAGTCACATTAGCTATTTTATAAATTAAATTTGTGTATAGTTTAGTGTGCGGCAGGGTGGCCCAATGGTTAGTGCACCAGATTCCGAAGCAGACGTGCCCAGATACGAGGCCTGTCCGCGAAAATTTCTGGCCAATACATGATGAGTTCCCTATAAGGACAAAACTGGTATACACTATACAATTCTTAGTTTATTCTGACATGTAAATAAATAATGGGTAATGTGCTTATATCAAGATAGCAACCTTCATTATAATAATTGTCATCACTGCCCGCGCAACCAATGTTCGCTTAATTATATAAATATTCATTTCAATACCACTTCCCCATGTAGTGTGGTGTCTATTCAGTAATGACAGACTTGGGATGGTTATTTCGAACTTTTGGTCTCAATGGTTGCCATATGAGCTCCACCTAAAGGAAAAATAGACTAACTAAAAATTGTGTGTAGTGTAGTGTGCGGCAGGGTGGCTCAGTGTTTAGAGCATCAGATTGGGAAGCAGACCTTTCCAGGTTCGAGGCCTGTCTGCAGCAAATTCTGGCCAGTACATGATGAATTCTCAATAAGAACGAAACCTGTCTACTGGATGAATTACTTTTATACACTATACAATTCTTAGTTTACACTGACATATGTAATTAATTAATGGGTCAGGTGCTTATATCAAGATCGCAACTTTGATTATAATAATTGTTAACACCGCCAGCGCAACCAATGTTCATTTAAAATGATTAAAAGTTTGTAATCTTCAAAATGCCATTTTGACCCTGACATATACTCAATGAAGTAAAGGAACGGTACTGACAATGCATCTTATAGTATTCAACTGTTTTAAGCTTCTACGAATTATGTAGAAGTGCTTCCATATAACGACGAAAACCCAGTCATGAAGTCAAATTACGTAAATCATTAGAAATTAATAGCAAGTCTGTTGCTGATGGAGGAAATGCTTGAAAAATCACCAAATGTTATACATTTCGCACAATACTATCAAGGAGATTCATAAAGGCATAGTTGCTTTAGTTAGACATGTGAGTATTAAAGCGATATTTATCTGATAGGTTATTTAGCCGCAGGCCAGAAAAAATTTCATTTAATGGTTTACATTGAAAAATAACGAACGTATTGCTTTCATACCATCTTTTAATGGAGTCACCGTATAATTCAATTTGTTTTTTTAGCATTTCAGTAGTGGAAGTTATTTGACAATCGAACCAATATAATGTTTAATATTATTTTTTAACTTATAAATGGATATAAATGTTTTGTTTAAGTGAAGCTAAATTTCTATAACGTAAACCCAGTAAGTCTAATTTGAGTCTGGTGTGAAAAGTATTTTTTGTGAAATTTCAGCTTTATTTAGGTCTGCATATCGCAGGCTTACGTTTAATCTACACTGGAACTTGCGAGAAATTTAAAACATTGTGGTGACTAATGTTGCTATAAAACAGTTGAACACTATTTTTGTCAAATAAATAATTCCCTATTGGAACCGGTTTTAAATCGCACACGTAACGAATCGTTAATCGTAGCGAAAATGCATGGAACTTGGAGGACGGATTTTCGGTTACATCAGCTGGATCGACCATACAGATAAGCAGCTAATTGTCAGTTTGATTAAGTTCAAAATAAAATTCGTATAAATCGCGGTTAATTACATTCAATTGCCGTTTGATTTTTTTTAAATACAATGATAATAATGTGCCCAATCGTCATGACATTAATATAATGCAAACGATCCTATATTCGCTCTGTTTCCGACACGAGGCCCTAACATGGTTCTATTAAATCCGTTGGAAAATCGATCTGACCTCGTAGAATATGCATAATTTGTGTCCTCCTTAACATTGGTTAACTTTGTGCTTTGCTATTGTGACTCCATTCATCCACTTTTTATTGTAATTTTGAGATCTATTGCGGTATGTTCAACCGATAAAGCAAATTTTAGGAGGTAAATGTCGGTGAACGTTTTAGTTAATTTGGCTACAGTTTCAATTTCTTCATTAATTTAAATTTGCAACCAAGTAATTGTTAATAATCAGTAGCATATATATGCACTCTTCAATTCAATTAGTAATTTAGAACGCAAACTCGGCCTAAATCTGAGAATATCTTCACCTGGATGACGGTGCTCTGCTACAAATCTGATTATTTCTCAAAAACATTGTTATATAAACCAAATTTATTTTAACTTGCTATTCGTCTTCTGGCAATTAAAAGTTGCTCTTTTAGAACTTTTGTCTATTTGGACCCCGTAGGCCTTCCTTTACCATATGTATAGTAAATTACTGGTGAGAGATGTTGCGCATGCTATGCAAAAGCGAATGAATTGAGATCAACATACGAGCTTGAAGTAAACACCAATCCTATTTTATTTAACCAGTTGTCGAACAACATAGCAAAACTACCGTCAGTCGCACGATCGACGCGTTTCGACCTTCCATGTTCATCATCAAAGTACGACGGCAAACTGACTAGCGAGTATCAAACCGATTGCATATATATGGAAAGCAAAATTAGATATCCGGCTTTTCCTATATATGCAACGCGGTTTAATCCTGGCTAGTAAGTTTGCCGTCATACTCTGATGATTATCTTGGAAGATCGAAACGCGACAATGCGTGAGACTGAGGACAGTTTTGCTATGTTGTTCGACGACTGCTTCAAGCTCGCAAACTTGATTTAAAGAATTGTTACCATCACTCGCGCAATCAATTATTGTTTAATTTTATTGCCTATATATATATATATATATATATATATATATATATATATATATGATGGAGTGTGTGGAGGAAGATGCAAGCAGTTAATGTTCGTGACTGCATAGAAATTGTGCACCCGACATTTCCAGTCCAGTGAAATGTATGCAAGACTACAAGAGGTAAGAGCCGCATATCTATTTTTAGCTTTCCAAATATATGCAATGCGACTTGATCCTCGGTTGTCAGTTTGCCGTCGTTCTCTGACGATGATCATTGAACGTCGAAACACGACATTGCGTGCGAATAGCGGCAGTTTAGCTATGTTGTCCGATGACTGGTTAAATTCAATGGGATTGGAGTTTACTTCAATCTCGCAAACTTGATTTAATGAATTGTTGCCACCACTCACGCAATCAACTATTGTTTAATTTTCGTTAATTACATTGACTAAGTTTAGATAGTGGTGGTTGTTCTACAGGTTGCGACCAGTTAAAAAGTAGAATTGTTGCTTATTTCAAGACCACTAATTTGTTTTAATCACTTTTTCACCACTGGCTTGATAAAAGTTTGTCTGCGGGTTGATTTTTCTTCAGTTCTATGCGCTAACCGACATATTTGATTATACTGCACAATTCGATAGTGTATTTATGACATACTTTTGACAAGGTCGTCACTTTCATCAATAGCCTTTCAGTGTTAAATCATTTACAAACAAGGCTTTCATTGCTTACCATTGATAGTATAATGTCCTACGCTCTGTTTCCTATGTCATAATTATGACTAGGTAAAACGATTCGTATCTAATATCGTCTCTTTTCGACAGATAAACTTAATAACTTGCTGAACGTTATTCAAGTTCGCTGCCGTTCACAAACGCGTGGCTCTTGGGAATAGTTGTGCGCGCACAACGTCGTACGAATTGGAAGAATTGGCAAGCAGAAGTTGAAGCAATACTGAACAAAATAGACTGTTTGGGTTGGCTAGCTTAAATGAAACAGTTGCGTTTTAAATTGAAAGCTAGCCTTATTGTAGACAACTGACTATATTTACAGAAATTATATTAAATTGTCGGTGAATGTAATAATGACAAAAAGAAAGATTGTTAATTATTATGAAATTTTAAACGTTAAATTTACTGAGCAGAACGAATAAATAACGAATTGTATGTATCTCTTTTTAACATAATAATTGACGGGAAGTCGACACCTATTTTAACGCGATTGATGCTTTTGGCAATAAAGGGAGCTCTGTGAATGATAGTACGCATAGGATTAATAAAGTACACGGTCAATATTCTCCGCTCAATGTTAAAATTTGATCGATAATGAGTATTATGCTAATTGACGAGAACAGTTAAGCATATAGTTTACTAGATTTCTGATAATAAACTAAATTTAATGAGTTAGCACTGTACGGCTGCTATTTCTTATTTCATAATAAGCCACAATCTACGCGTATTTATTTTCCAACATTGACTATTTTTCTCTTATCCATAATTCAAACGCTTAAAGCGTAAGCTATGCAGTATAGGCAAGTGGAACATGGAGTAAAACGTTAGTGTTGATAAAGATTGTGCTAATTTTGATGTCTTATAACCGAGTGCGAATTCTTTTGCTAATGTTTACAAAAGTCGCAATTATTATTTAAATAAGGTTTGTGAGCTTGAAGTAAACACCAATAACATTGCATTTAACCAGTCGTCGAAAAACATAGCAAAACTACCGCCACTCGCACGCATCTATGTTGTTCGACGACTGGTTAATTTCAACGGGATTGATGTTTACTTCAAGCTCACAAACTTGATTTAAATAACTTTTACCACCACCCGTGCAATCAATGATTGTTTAAAAGTGATAATTATGTTCAAATAAATGACAATTGGAAATGCATGAATAAAGATTTTTTTTGCGAACCTAAATTAATTGAAATTACCTGATCTGCGTTTTGACTAACACAGCTTTCATCGTTCCAGAATTTTTCTTTTTCCGATATATTTCGGCTAAGTTTATCGATAGCCCTCATCAGTCAGATTTTACCTCACAATTTTACCAAGTGAAACTAATGAAGTGCGTTATTTCCTCTAACCATGTTATTTATACTTCAGACTGACCTTTCACTAGATATTCGTGTATCACATGTGTGTGTGTGTGTGCATTTTCGTAACTGTTATTTTCATCTAACTAATTGAGACTAGAGTGGCTGAATAAGAATTGCATGCGTTAACTATTCGTTTTATACACTCAATGTAAAATGACGTAACTGAGATTGCCCTCACACTTTCTGGTGGGGGAGACCAATAATTCAGAAACACTCGTCATAAAAACATGCCATGAGTGGTAAAACTAGAAGTCCGAAAGACCAATGCACATGTTAAATTTCAATTCAAACCACTAGGGTTGCACTCAAAATAGACAAGTTAATAACAGTTATTGGCATACCATTAAACAGGCGCACGCCACGCATGTGCATGTGTATGTGTATGCATAACTACAAAACGTCGTTAAAATATAATTGATACACATGTACGTACATCTAAATGAAACTGCAATCAATAGACATTAATTTACCCTTTGCACGCGTCAGACAAATATTGTATTATTAGAATAATTTCAATAGGTAGGGTGGGGGTGCAAAACAGAAAATTAGGGTTGAAATCACTAATTGTTTTAAAATCAAACGAATAGTTAGAGATGAAATTTTGAAGACTATATTCATAATAATTGATTATTCATTTCTTGAATAAAAGCCCACTAATTAGTCAATCTTAATCTGATGTTCTTAATCTTTTACTGGAGCTAGCTTCAGTTACCAATTCATGCAATCGCCTTTTTCTTCCACTAGCTAGTGCAGTATTCCAAATTGGACCTAAAGATTTTTCAACAGCTGTTTCATTCATAACATTATCTCTAGATTTAATTTCTATAGATTCCATAATCAATCTCGTCACCCTATTACGACTACATATTGCTATGCGTTTGCATTCCTCCCAGTTGATAGTATGTCCAGTCTCCACTAAATGACGAGCAAGATCTGAATTAGAAATATGTCCATACTTGCACGCAGGTTTATGTTCACCTCTTCTTACTTTGATTGGGCGCATGGTCTCACCAACATACTTGAGACTATAATTATTGCATGGGAGCTCATACACTCCTGATGTTTCTAAGGGTTCATTCTTTTCTTTTTGGTTAGGGAGTATAGTGCCTGGTGTAAGGGATTATTTTAAAACGGTCCTTATATTGTATTTTAAGGCTAATAATTTCACTTTCCAACTTAATAAAGAGTCCGGTAATACCATAACCTTCCGCTCTTCCTTCTCATTATCAGCTTTTATGTATCTCAAACTAGGATTAAATTTCTTCACCATGTCCCTCATTGTTGTATCTATTAAATGAGGAGGGTAACCATTAGTCTTAAATATATCGCGTAGTCTGTCTAATTCTAACTTCCTATGCTTTATATCTGTTAACTTGAGACTTCTTAATGTTAATGACTTTAAGATACCGACTTTCATACGAAACGGGTGATTGGACTTGAAATTAAGAAGGATTCCTGAATAAGTATCCTTCCTATAAATATCTCTTCTCAATTTCTGACCATTTCTAATTAATTTGACATACAAAAATGGTAATTCACCTGATGATTCCCTTTCTAAGGTAAATTGGAGTTCGCTCATTCGATTAGCTAAATTTAATAAATTTACCAATTCATTATCACCATGGTTCCAGATCATTAATATCATCCAAGAAACGTAGGTACAATTTTGGTTTCAGTGGAGTCTTATCCAACAGATTATTTTCCAAATAATGCACAAAGGTATTAGCTATTGGGACCGACAAAGGTTGTCGAATTTGTTTAGAAAATTCATTCCGAAATTTAAAATAAGTGAAGGACATACAAATACACATCATCTACATGACGTGTCTTATCGTCATTTTGCTTCCTTCTAATATTATGGGGTGATCAACTAGAAAACGTCTAAAACAATCCAGAGCCTCAGGTACCTCTATATTTGTGTACATAGATATTACATATAAGCTTACAAATCTATTCTTTTCATCCAATACAAATTTATCAACAATTTCAACCAAATGATATGAGTTTAGTAAGGTATTTTCTAATAAATAGGAATACTTTCTTATTCTATGGCACAAAAACTTTGAAATTTTATATGTTGTGGAGTGTTGTACATGCAATATAATTCTTAAAGGATTACCCGGCTTATGCACTTTAACTAAACCATAAACTCTGGGTGCAACTGTGCCTCTTTGAATGAGAGTGTTACCATGCGTCGAATCCAATTCCTCATTAGCAATCATATTATTGATTAATAATTTTACTTGTCCTTGCAACTTATCAGTAGGGTCTTTTGTTATTTTAGTGTATACTTCAGCATTACTTAACTGTTCTATCATTTTATTGTTAAAATCAGATTGATTCATCAGAACTGTAGCGCCTCCTTTATCCGCCTTAAGACATATAACATTATTTGATACTAAATCCTTTCTGAGACGTTTAATTTCAAAATTAGGCTTAACTTTATCCTCTTGGTGTGTTAAAACCATTGAGGCAACGTCTAATTCAAATTTCACCCTATCATTATCCGAAAGAAGTTGTGTCGTTTTGACAGCCTCTCTAATTAATTCCTTTCTAACCGAACTTTCATTGGGAATAGCCATGTTTAAATCACGGTTAAGTAGTTCAAATTGATCTTTCTTAAGATTTAATGTTGATAGGTTTACCATTCTATTAGTCACGATTAAATTATCACTTTCTTGGGGTCTATAAATTCCCAAGTCAGCTAGTTTTTTATCATGTCTAATTCTTACATTTTATTTCTCTATTGCTGGCATTATGACTAAAATCCTCAATGAATTTAAAGTCATCTGCGTGCAGAAGAGAACTTAACATCGATCTTAATTTAGTTTTCTCCTTAATAAGAATAATCTTCCGTTTAACTAAATCACGAATCAAAGTTTTCATAATATTTATACAAAGTTCATGCTTTAGAGACATGCCATAAGCATTTAACTTAAAATTTATTTTCAGACGAAAACATTTAGGAATAACATCATATTTTAAACAAAAACTTAAAAAGGAAATATTTGATACTTGCATCACGAGTTGTTGTTTCACCAGTGCATATTTATTATACCATTTAACGGCGTGGCAGCTATAATTCCATGCTAAATGTTTCTTGAATGAAGATTTTTTTGCGAACCTGGATTAATTGAAATTACCAGAACTGCGTTTTGACTAACGCAGCTTTCACTGTTCCTTAGTTTTATCACTCACGGCATGTTTTTATGACGATTGTTTCTGAATTATTGGTCTCCCCACACCAGAAAGTGTGAGTACAATCTCAGTTTCGTCATTTTCCATTGAGTGTATAAAACGAATAGTTAACGCATACAAATGAAAAATTCTTATTCAGCCACTCTATTCTCAATTAGTTAGATTAAAATAACAGTTATGAAAATGCACACACACATGTGACACGCGAATATCTAATGAAAGGTCAGTGCGAAGTATAAATATTATGGCTAGAGGAAATAATGCGCTTGCTTCATTAGTTTCATTTGTTAAACTTGTGAGGTAAAATATGACTGATGAAGGCTAACGATGTGTGTGGTGGGGCGTACCGTATAACAAGTTGGTTTAAATTGAACCATAAGGAGACGGCGAAGGCAGTATGATGAAAAGGTGTAATTTCTTGTAAACGCGTTTCATGAATGTTGGCGTCTGGTCAATAGAGAGTCCGCAATAGGTCTAATTGAATCATAGATATTTGGCAAAATTATGTAACAGTTGGACAGTGCAATTTATTATAAACATTTATGTATTCAATCAGTAATACATTCAACGTCATATTAAGTCTCCAGCAATGTGATTTAAAATCCAACTTAATATACATACAATATGGAACTAAAATCTAAAAATTTCAAATTGTGAGTGACAAACATTTCGAAAAACTACTTATGTAGTAAAGCCTCATTGTTTGGATTTCATTGTCATTAGTTTTCATATTTCGCGGTAATCATGGCATTACTCAACGAAACATAATATAGTTGTAGATTTTAGGTTATTTTTTGTATAAAGAATGGCTTACCTAGTAAATATACAATCTCATGTTCATCATCCAAACGCAAAGACGGACTGATATGTGAATAGCAAATTGTATGCCATATGTAAAGTTTTGAAATTAAATTTTAATTGCATAACTTTTGTTCGATTTGTGACAATTTTACTATGCTTTGCACCTAATTAAAAAACGTGGTAGGGATTTATCTCATGTACATAAACTTTATTTAAATAAGTTCAGCTGTCGATAAATTTGTGCTAGTCGGTGGAATGGCTTTACTATTTTTGGAAACAACATATTCATCATTATGATATGTGCTGGTATTTTGAAGATTAATATTAATTCCTTGATAAATCTCCATTAATTTTATGACCTTTTCATTGAATTAGGCAAAATACCATAATTAGATTAACTGCGATGAGTATAGCTCACAATTATTACTCTTCAGTTTACGTTTAAATTAGCTCTTTCCATAAACTTGAGACACGAAGTCAATTGATTTGTTGAAATAATTTGTCTTGGTATCTCAAGTGGGATAAAATTTAAAGGTTTTGATGCAATTAAAATTATTTAATTCGCCTACGTAGAGAACAACCGTAAATATTTGTATAGTCAGCTTAGTTTTGTTAAACTTTTAACACAATAATGCGTCCAATAATATATTTGTTTTTATCCAACGTATCTTGCATTAAGTTAAAGAAACCAGATTATTTGAACGTGAAATACTTTATAACTACAGTTTAATGCATGTAAATAGGACGATTTGATTTACTAGTGTTGTTAAACAATTACTCTCAGAAGTTACCAACTCTGCAACAAAATTTAACCATTGCCTTCGTTTATTTGTTTACAAATTTACAAAACGTGTGGCACAAACACTTTTCACATAAAATTGAGATGAGAACACGATTATATATTTTCTTACCTGTTAGATTACGATAATAATTTTAACTGGATAGTATATTATCTATCTCTCGTGGCGATTCCGTGCGCCAAACAACAATTTTGCATTGCGTCATATCTACCTTGGTTACTTGCATATACAATGCAAATCTGCAAAAGAGGCTTCACAGCTACCCGAAACTTATCTTTTTTTTAAGGAACAAAATTGTTTTTAACTAGAGCAGTGTTAACTGTCCTACACCATATCTATAAGCTCGTGAGCTCCAAGTCTTCTATTATAATTATGAGAACTCTACACTTCTCGGTTAAAACAAAATACCAATCATTTAATTAGACCACCTCACTTCCATCTATAGTCAGCCGCTCGTTTTACCTACATTCAGTGAAGTAATCTCAATTGAAATTCTCGCATAACTCGAAAAATCCTGATTTCTCTAAAAATTGGAGTCGACCACCGAAACATTTGCTCGCTATACGGTAAGTAAAATGCTTAGAAATGATCAGGAAGCTGTGGATTGTTCATAGCACTCGTTCAGAAATTTAATTTAATTTTTAATTTTAAAATGTGGAGATGTTCCATTGTGCATGACTTAAGCTAGATCACGCATTCATTATTAGATGGGATACTTTCAGTTTGTGCTATTATCGGTTTTGCAAGCCTAAAATTGACGACGTCTTTTTCAATTCTAAAAAAGAATAATCTTTTATCGTTAAGATACGCCATTTTGGCAACTTTAATTAATCTAAAAATGCTATGCTTTTGAACAAAACCAATAAAGAAACAAGGTTGGTTTGTGTTATCTAAAGATAATTTTAATTTTCATACTTTAATAAATGACTTAAAAGATTTTATTCTGCAAGTTCGTTAATTACAAGTTGTCTTTTTTCCCGAAAAATATTGCGTGTGATGATTTTTCTTCACGATGTGTTTACGCTCTAGAAACCTAGTTAGTGTGTGTGTGTGTGTGTGCAGTCAAACGAAAATTTAATGAATTTCTAGATTTTTTCTGCTTCAACAGGACATTGTGTGTTGACAGAATTTAAAGCTTTTTTCATATTGAATGTAAGAAAAGCATTTTTGACTTGCGTATAACTGGAAACAGTGTAAGATTAGTTCCACAAAAATTTAAACAGACCTGTTAATATGTTAGTTTAATAGGATCATGAAGGCAAATCAGCGTTGGCCAAAACAATACGCTTAATCAATTAAACAATCAATGATAGCGCATGTGGTGGTAACAATTGTTTAAATAAAGTTTGCGAGCTTGAAGTAAACACCAGTTCCATTGTATTTAACCAGTCGTCGAACAACAGAGCACCTGGCGGTAGTTTTACTATGTTGTTTGACGACTTGGTAAATACAATGGGATTGGTGTTTACTTCAAACTCGCAACCTTGATTAAAAAATATGCTTAATCTTTCGAACTAACAGGTCACCCACAACTAGGTGCCGACAATAGACTAAAACTCATTATATATTTTATCAAACAGTATAGACACAGCAATTAAACGTTAAACCACTTAGAATATTTTCGTAGTGCTAGCTTCATATGTTGAATCCCCGCGATTTGCGTTCTCGGGTTGTCGCACATTTCCAGTGGTTGGTATGAATAATGTTGAAGCCTTCGGAAGAAAGTAATGGATACGTACCCAGCCTGATCGAAGACAAAATAGATGCGTACTTGCAAATGTGGATCAATCGGATCTTTGCGAAACTGACAGTTAAACCACTTCACCTTAACAAATCAAAACTTAATCTATGTCGCAGTTCTGGTTCCTAATTAAAAGACATCAGCTACATGAAGCACACGCATAAATGGGATAACAACTTAGGTTCCTATTGACTGTAGTTTATTCATTTCGTCCTGTATGAAACAGATAGAAGATTATTACACCAAGCTTTATTCATATATGCGTATATATGTTTGTATTTTGTAATCTAAAACATATTAATAATAAACTAATGCTTGATTGTACGCAATTCAGGTAAAATCCGGCAGCTAATTTCATCAAGTTATTGGTCGTAACCTTAATTTGTTTCATTTAGTATTGAGTACTTTGAGAGAATGCTAATTCTACAGTAAAAAGTTGTATCCCAGACAGAATATCCATCTATTTAACTAACACGACATTGGCAATCGGTAAAGTGACACGAGCTATCTTATAAGCAAGCGAACATATCAAGAGATACCTAACCCAATTGCACAGATATGGGTCACATTTCTGCCTTCTCGTGTGTGTGGCCTTATTGCATGATTCGTAGTAATTATTCAAGTTCACATCCCATGTCATTATTCTTATATGTAAAGAATAATCTCATTGTTATAAACAATCAATGACTGCGCTGCTGGTGGTGGTAACAATTCTTTTAAACAAGTTTGCGAAATTAAAGTAAACACCAATGCCATTGTATTTAATCAGTTGTCGAATAACATAGTACGTGCGATTGGCGGTTGTTTTGCTATGTGTTTCGACGACAGGTTAAATACAATTGGATTGTGGGTTGCTTCAATTATCAAGTCAAATTTTTGGTCGGATAAGTTTACAGTTGAAAAAGACTTCCGAAATAGGGTTCCGAAAGATTGGGAGCTTCGCAAAGTAAAGACCAGGTAAGTAATCCATTCTACATGCGCATAAAAGTGTCATTTTGAACGCGTAAATTGTTTGTCCTGATTTTTTCAAGATATACTAAGAAATTGAGCTATACGCTAAATTCGATAGGCTGAACAGCCAGTTCAAGGATATCAACCTCAAATATCAGACTATAAGGAAGTGTCGGCTAAATTATAACGGAGTGGGAGATTTGATGCAAAAATATAACCTTTGCATTCAATTTAATAGTTTTTTTTCCTGGATATAATGATAAATTAACGAGTATTGGTCAATCAATAGCAATTTATGCATAAATCTCACTTAAACACCTTATGCATGAAATTAATAATTCAGATTATATTAAACGTCATGTTTACGTGTAATGTTACGCAACTAATTACGAGGTATATTCAAATATTTACCGTTAAAATACAATTATCATAATAAAGTTTATCCGTTTGATAACTGGTGGATTTACAATAAATAATATTGTTACTTCTGTTATGTAAGTAGGCGATTAATCTTCCAAAAAAACTAACCAATTCCATATCCGGTAATCGCGTCACCCAGGTATGCGCCAAGTCTGGGATCAATAATATGATCATTTATTTTTATTCCTGCAACACAGCCAACAAAAGCGTTTTTACCGATGTTGTAAAAATCTTGCATTCTCCGTGGCAGAATACTCCAATCAGGTAAACTTCCAAATGTAACAACAGAATGCCTACTAAGGTCAACTAGTCCACCAGTTTGAGCGCTCCCGGCAACCAATGGTCTAAAAGGATCGGTAATCGTCGTAAACGTTGACGCATCAGGAGCAAAGTCTTTGTCATGATCAGGCTACAGTATAGATGCGTGCAACAGTTATAAAATAAAAATCATTTATTTTAACAGCTGCTACCTTTAAATTTTCATTATTAATCAAAATCTTAGCAAATTGTTAACCACATAAAATATGTGTAAATGAAAAAGGACTAAATATTGAGCAATACCGGGACATGCTATTATTATTTCAAAAAAGGTAGTTATTTGCTTGTCATTCTTGACTTTACTTTCAAAGGTTTTGCGAGAATTAACCATGTAATCATTAATCAACTGAGCGCATATTTGAAGAAATGCAGCGAACATTGGAACTAATAATCACTTGTTCTAATTGTTTCGTAAACATAGTTAAGATTTTTTTAGCGATTTCCGCTTTATGACAAGGTTCATTTATTCGTGCGCAGCACTGTCTTAAATTTACACTTCAATATATATATATATATATATATGTAAGAACAAAACAACGTACTCCATGGAATAACATTTATTAATAAATCTTATTTCTACCAGTATCTACAGCCATTGTTCTGGATTCGTTAGTATATTCGTTCATCCAATCCCACTGTACATGTGTTGTAACCAATCTCCTCTTCGTTATGCTGGCCTTTGCTTTGCGCAATTTAGACCACTACTTTTGTGCAATTTAGACCACTCCTTTTGCGTAACGTCATTTGGTGTGTCATGCGCTTTCATTGTAATTGCGTCCGTAATTGATGTATGTGTCGTATTTTGCAAAGCGTTGGCTATTTTTAAAGGCATGTTAATTATGTCTTTATTCCAGTCCAATTTAATTTCTTTTTGAATTATTTTCTGCACGTTTAAGCAGGGCTTTAGCTTATTAATTATATATATATATATATATATATATATATATATATATATATATATATATATATATATATATATATATATATTTCAATTGAATATTTAATGATATTTTAAATTAATTATATATTTATTTATCTATTCATCCATATATATATATATATATATATATAATGACAGAATTTATGTATCTGAATGTTTTCAGTACAAAACAAACGTAGCATACAACAGTAAATAAAATTCATCTACATGAGCGTTTTCGTCTTATTGTATTGTATTATGTGTTTTCCAGAATTGCCGCGTTAAGATATCAAGCAGTACTAACGAAACCGGTCTACTTGATGAACTTCATTTGCTGTTTTAAGCGCTTGTCAGTTTATACGAAATAAAAAATGATAAAATCCTATCATAATCGTTTAATTTAAAATCAATTCCTCATGTATCATGGTTTGTGTGCTATAATAGCCAGGGTTGGAGAATTGGAATTTTAGCCCTAATGCAATGAAACGTAAGCTCCATCTGAGGGTAAAACTCATCAAAAAGCCTAATTTAGTACGTCACTTAAAATCGCAAGTTGTGCACAGCATGGATTGTACAGTGGACGAGTTTAATGACTCTGAAGCATCTGTGCCCCAGTTCAAGCCCTGGCCGCTGCAATTCTGACAAGTAATTGATGAGTACTCAATAATTACGAAACCGGTCTAATTAAAGAATTGCATTTACTACTGTATGTAAATTTTTGTCTTTACAGAAAGCATATATAAAAAAATTGTTCCAAAATGCCCTACTATTGTCTTCATAAACTAAATATTGCATAAAATAACAAATTCAACTAATAAATTCTGCTGCTCGTAATTGAACGCGGGTGCATTTGATTTAGATTCATGCAGCTCATTTCTTGCACATCGTCACCTGGGCATAGTCCCAATCTTCAGTTTTATTCCAACTTATGTATTTTTCCTGTCTCTTCTTCTGGTGAGTACCAGCCGTTATCGATTTTGACCCAAAGTGCCCTCTAGCCATCTCCGTTATGTCTTCTAAGAACGGACACCATATCTCAAAGTGAAGCAATATAATGTGATATTTTTTTCGTAGGTTATTATATATAGGTGTGCGTGTGAGCTATGTAAACATGAAATATTTTATAAGAAAGCAGGTTGAATTTAGCCAGTAAACTGATCTCGTGCTGATTAATCTCTAACCATTAGCGGCTTTCATCGCTGCAACCCATAATTAAACTCAGGAGTACTTCTTGCAGAGTTGTGCAATTCACCTTTAACTTCACCGGTGCTGTTTATTGATTGCAATTTTAATTCCTCTATCAAAGTATACCTTTCATTATTCTGTGCTTTTGGTGGATTTTTGTATGTATCTGTTTCAAACTCAATATCTAATTATATATATATATATATATATAATTATTTATTTGTTTATTTATACTTCCAAAACCAAAAACAAATGGAATCGTAACTTTTCTCTATTCTATTCAACCAGATATATCAGAGGATTGAAGTCAAAGCAACAATTAATATGTTGGTGAAAGAATAGAAATAGTTTTGCGCGTACATCATTGACTAACCACGTAATTAAATACGCAAAATGTGAAAAGCCTACAAAATAAAACTCAGTAATAATAAACGCAAGTGTGCAATCATGTTACTCTATTTGGATGCTATTGCTAAAAATATTTCCCATAACTGAAAAAGATGAATTTTTACTGACAGAAATCTGTCACTATAATTTAAGTATTGTATATTGTGGAAAAGACCATTCCTCCTGCAGACCGGTTTCGTCATTATTGGAAACTCATCACGTACTGTCCAGAATTTGCCGTGGACAGTTCTCGAACCTGGGCACGTCTGCTACGGAATCTGGTGTTCGAACCATTGAGCCACCCTGCCGCAAACCACACACAATTTTCAGGTTTAAACTAACATTAGTTAGTATATTATGTGCTTATATCAAGATTAATATCCTGATTAAAAATAATTGTTATTACTGCAAGCGCAACCAATGTTAGTTTAATTATATATATGTACATTTCTATACCACTTCCCCATGTAACTCAGTATCTGTTATAGAATGATAAATTGTGGATGAATAGTTGGAATATTAGGGCTAAAGGGACGCTACATCGGCTCTACCTAAAGGAAAAGCTAATCAAGAAACTTAAGTTAGTATATAACAGAAAATTGGGTGTAGGGTGCGGCAGGATGGCTCAGTGGTTAAATAACCAGATTCCAAAGCATTCGTGCCCAGGTTCGAGCCATGTCCGCGGCAAATTCTGGACAGTACGTGATGAGTTCCCATTAAGGACGAAACCGGTCTACTGAATGAATTCCCTTTTCTACACTATACAATACTTAGTTTATATTGACAAATGTATGTACTTAATGGGTCAGGTGTTTACATCAAGTAATTGTTATCATCTCCCGCGCAACTAATGTTCGTTTAATTATCAACAGGTCGTGTTTGCGGTATCTTGCAAAATTATATATAGTTATTCTCTTTTTATGCGATGGCTATATATATCTGTGTGTTTGTGTGTGCATGTTATTTTTATTTGTATTTGTGATAATGTGATCTTGTTTTTTAGACTATACGTGAGTTCGAATAAATTGTTTTAATATGCGTTTTAGCATTTTTTGGTCTTAGTCATCATTCTGACACACTCAAAAATGTCATCCTCGTTGATCGCAACGCTTTAGTACCTAACGATTGTTTCCAACTATGTAATGCAACCTGGCATGCAATACAAGTCTTGTTTATCTTCGATGTTAACTCACGCTGAATTGAACGGCACCGATGCGTTAAAGTTCAATTGGCCAAACATGTGAACTACACAGATTAATCTTCTAAAAAAATTTGAACTTTTCTTATTTATTATATTCTGTTCAATTTCACCTTTTGACCACCATTGTTCTCGCTGATTTGTATGCCATTTATAATTAAAAATGCACCATATTTGAGTGTTTCGCCAAGACGAATATGATACCAGCTGTCAGTCACTATTTTAGTTGAAAATGTCAATTCTCTGTAATGACGTTCATGAGCTGACATTTCGTCGATTTCGTCATCTTGTTCTTGCATGGTTCCGCTTTTCTCGAAAAGACCTCCTTCAACGCTTATGCTTGCGGTACCATATGGAAGATTGTCCCTTCCAACATGTGGTCGTGATTCATTTAGTCCAGAATACCTTTTAAAAATGTGAATAAAACCAGGTTATTTTGTTAAGATATTCTTGATCGTTTGTTGGTAAATTGGTATACATTCTTATTCTTCAATAATTTGAAAGCGAGAATCAATTACTCTTTAGGCATTAACTGAGTTGAATATGTGCGCGGTTCGCGAATTATGTTCTAATTACAAAACGTGTCGTTATATTTCTGTGCCTAGATATTTTACTCCAACAAATGCGATTTAATTATAAAACGCCAATCATTATTCAACAATACTTGCGTTGATTTCAATTCAAGATTTTAAATCGATCACTCAAATCTTTGATTTTAGTAATGGGCCGCATATTCATTCGTAGCAAAACGTTGGATGCAGCATTAAACCCAACTCAAACACATCATCATCATCAATACATATATATATATATATATATATATATATATATATATATATATATACCACAGCATACTCTAATTAGGAAGAAAACATTAGTAACAAAGTGGACAATGTACCATTCATTCGAGAATAAACCTCACTCCACAACATTCCATTCCATATACATTCCGGATTCTTGAAATTCGATGCGATAGCGCCACATCCATATTCCAACGCCGCGGAGAGCAAGCGGGTTCCGCCTTACAAAAACAGCTCAATAAAGATCCACTCGATCCAATTTCCACTTTTGTCTTCGATCATTGGTTTGTATTCGTCCAGTCGGAATGCGAGTTCATTTCCACACTTGTCCACCGGCGACGCATCGGCGCGCACTCCAGCACCATCTTGCTGTCCACACAGCATTGGCTGAATATAATAGTGATGGCAAATGTGGTAACCTCGTTTCGAAACCGTTCTATTTATATTTTAATTTATTTTTGACTCACCAATGGTTTCAAACATAGTTACTGAGACAAATTATATGTTTAAAACTATTGTTGAGTCAAAAAAAAATAAATACAACGAGGTTACCACATTTGCTTAAATCTGCTATTGTGAGTATTGTGTTGTGTATAGTTGCATCGAAACGTCACCAGTAAACAAAGATGTAATAGAACCACATTTTCGGACGAATACAAACCCAGCCCGATCGAAGACAAAAAATATATGGAAATTGTGATCATTTTGGGTTTTCATTTGAATATGTGGGTGACAACAAATCTGACTCGGTTATCTATTTCTTGTTTTGGCTGATTGGTAAGTGTGTATCCGTTTGTGTCTTTGTGTGTGCCTGTTCGCATGTTAAGGTCATTCTCGCTGTATAGCAAAGTGATGCTGAGATCTGCTCATTATTGTATTGATGGCTTGAGAATTAACCATCTGTTCGAATTGTTCGCTGTTACGTGTACGAGTGCTATTTTTCCGAATGTAGTGTAGAAAATCGAGTTAGATTTGTTGCGACCCACATATTCAAATGAAAACCCAGTATTTATATAAATGAAAGACTGTAGAGCGAAATTTACTATTCTCGAAATAAATTACTATTATCCACTTTGTTATTAATGTTTTTTCTTCCTAATTAGAAGTATATTGTTTAATATTCGAAGGCAATGAACATAATAAAGAGTATATATATGCACAATATATATATATATATATATCTTTTGTAATTCGAGCCTTAATAAATTCATATTACCCTTTCCATGTACAAAAGAAGAATTTTTTCAGATACAAGAAACGTATCGTTCTCATATTTTTCTCAAATATTTGCAAATGATCATCTCTTTATATATAAATTGAAAGAGAAAAAAATTGTAAAATGCAAACATAGAGAGAGTGTGAAATAATCGAAATATCATGCATCACCTTCAGTTTAAGCTCAGTGTCTGAACATACTTCTTCCGCTTGCATAAATCCGGCTGCAACTTGTTTATCCCTAAAGATTCGAATGCGGCTAACTTACTTTTGCTATTGCATTTATTAATTATCTTAAATGCTCCGGCATGAAAACATGTGACTTCCACTATGTAAGTTGCGCACAAAGTAGACGTGTATTCACCATTTGATTTAAACAAGTGTTCAAGTTGCAATGTTTACCATTCAGTAATTACCCAGTCGATCGGCCTATGTAAGTTGATTTGACAACTTGCGCATTGTATTGGTAAATAATGGTTGATTTTGAAATTAGCGCCTGTTTTGCTTTGATTGCTGGTGCTGGCAAATGTAGTACTTTATATAAAACTCAAAGAATAAAAATCATTTATTTATTTATATGTTAACAATAACCTAGCTAGCAACTACTCTGTTCACGTAGAGCCTGTAAGACACGCCTGTCAGTATGAACAAAAGGCGAAATCTCGTAGAAGCATGCAGTTTGTGCATTCAGGCCATACATCTGTGGCATCCGGCAATATGCTCCGTAGCCACACAATATTTAGTCGTTAAATTGTGCTAAAACTGCGAGGTCAAGTGCAATAGTCGAGCTAATTTGAAATAAATGCATTCACAATGCAATTTTAATGCTCACTTACTGCACATAATACAGTCTGACAATGTAAAGATAGCGTGAACATGATTTTGGAGGCAAGCTAAATTGCATGGAAATAAAGGAATAAAAATTTTTCGAAACACTTTTGTCTCCGTTGAATGTTGTTTACACCGACCTCGATTAAAGTAATTTATTGCAACCTGGATTTATTGACACTTAATATTACTATATTTATGATTATGGAGACCAAACAAATATGCACCTTTATATTTGGACTAATAACAAGTTTATTCATATAGGAGCTGATGAATATACTTAAGCCTGTGTGAACAAATGGTGTCATCTCATTTACGCGTGTGTTTCATGCTAATTAACGATGATCATACGCACATTTCAATTGGTCTACATAACCTAACCAAGTGGATAGCTGACCTACGGCGTAGGCTGGCTCCTTCTGATGGGCTACTGACAAGGCCTAAGTACAGGTGGATAAGCAGAATTTAAAATATCCTCCCGGTCTTCTACAATTTAATCAGTTACTAGGTGTGCAATATAATTTTTTAAAGTCTGACACCTTGTAGAAATTGAGTTCAGCTATTTAGGTGTTCCAATAACGTAAATAGACGAATATTCGGTAATCCAAATAACGTGTGAATGACGGTAGTTTTGTTATGTTGTGCTACTGGTTAATGGAATGGGATTAGTGTTTGCATCAAGCCCGAAAACTTGATCTGGAGAGTTCCAATCGCTACCCATGCATTCCAGGTTTCTTTTTTAAATTTGAAGCACGTTCCCTTTCCCTAAGCAAAATTGCGCGATCGTTGTGTGCATTTTACCCTCTGCTTACCGCATCGCACGAGTTACCGTTTGAAAAATATATTTTATTTAAATTTAATGCTATCTAAATTGTCCCACTCCCCACATTCCATTTTAAATTAACTGTCAAACGCATTGAATACCAGAGAAGTCTACAAGACCAAGTTGTGTCATTCGTAAGAAATTTGAGCGCTTGTGGCATAACGTGGCATTAATAAACTAAATCAATATACATTAAATGCTCTACCGATCAAATTAAGTTAACTAAGATTATATTAATTTAAAATAAACTTTAAATAATTCGCAACTTCGCCCAAGCCTAACATTCATGTAGATAATGTGCTTCTGAAAATCTAATCGCTTTCTTAGAAATCAGTTAACCAAATAACAATCTAAAATGTCAGTCTTCGGTTTTAAATCAAGTTATTCAAATTGAAGTAGGCACCAACAAAATTTTATTTGTTCAGTCACACAGCTTAGAAGTCACACTTACTGGCGTGTGTTGACCTACTGCGGTTATCCTCACAGAATAACGACAGACAAATTAGCTAGGATCAGGTCGCAACAAGTGAAGAATTTATTGCAAATAAGCAATGCGCCTATTAATGCCCAATAGTTTCACACACATTGCACTTATCTGAAATATCTCCTGCAGAAATTCTATTCGGTCAAGAGCATATCTTCAAATTGGGTTCAGTTACATTCAACTCAGGTAACACTAACTGCGCGTGAGTGTTTATTTTGTCTGGTTGTTTAATAAACAAACTAAGCAGTCGGAAAATCAATGAAATTATGTATAATTAAGAAGCAATCAAAACAATTATTTGAAACTTTTCCATGGTTGATAGAATGGTAATGACAAATTTCAATTTAAAGCTTGCGTTTACACAAAACTTAAAATGTACTCAAAATTATTGTTCTGCAATAAACGTGGATCTGAATAATGTGTCCAGCATGACAGAACGACATATCAACACAAATCTTGTTATAATGCTTTTAAGTAAACATGGATTCGCGTGTTACGTAATTACAGTTTTTTATACTAAATTTCCCATTTTATTTAATCGGCCGCACAACACTGTAATCACATTAAGTGACGTGTTTTGATCTACTTTGTTCATCATAGTAGCACGACAGCAAACTGATTAACGACGATCAACCGATAAGGTATTAATCATTTATCGAAACTCAGATATGCAGTTCTCATATACTATCGTCTCACAAACATTTGTATGATTGCATAAAACTGGAGCCGCAAAAATTTCCAATTAATTACCAAGTATGCGAGACTAGTAGGGTGGAGAGCTTTATATCTAATTTGGCTTTCCTCCAGTAATCATCGCGGTTTTATGTTAGATAGTCAGTGTTCCGTCGTGTTCTGATAACGATAATAGAATGTTGATATGGATTAGTAAATGCAGCTGCCAATAGTTTCGCTATGTTTTGCGATTGAATGAATTAAACTGTATTGTTGTTTTTCACAAGTGCGCGAAATTTGAAAATAATAATATATTTGTTAGATAAAATCCCGGTGCAATTTACAAAAGATTTATGTACACAAGTCTCTAACGATTACACCTATTTCACTGTTATTTTGTCTAAACACGTGCTTTATTTTCACGGCATTAGTTATAAGTTTCTGAGCCTCTTTCTCAGAGTATAATAAAATAACTTGAAGTTTCTTAAGAAATGAATAGTACGTGTATTTTTACGATTCCGTTCTTCTCAATTTTACATTGCGATATGTTCAAGATACTTTTGGAAGATGTTCATTGGTGATATATTACCTGCAGAAACAGAAATAGTGAATTGAAGCAATTAAATTTGACAGAATGCCTAAAATGTGCACAGTTTCTCATTAAAAAATACCTGAACGGGTGAAGTTCTATTATTATAAAATATATTAAGGACAATAAACAAAAGTAATCGATAATTGTTAACGCCTTATTACTGAGAATCAAAATTAGACAATTCCTTAAGGTCAAAGGTGAAATAAGAAGCACCATTACCTTATACAGATACCTATAAAATGAATTCTTAAAAAGTAATTCCGCAGTTTTAATTATGGTTATTCGCTGTCTGTGCAATAATTTTGCATTAGAAAATAATTAAACAGATTCATGTTTTGAAAATGTAATCATTTTTGACAATTATTTTCAACGCAAAGTACTGTGGGTAATGATTTTGAGATTATTATGGGTGCATCGGTTAGCAGCCTCCCGGAATCTTTTTCCATGAGAGCAACGCATGGTGTTAAATTGGTTTTTTAATTCCGCAGAGGCACTTAACTAGTTCATTTGTTTACAAGCAGAAAAATGATATAAAATTAAATTCCAAATCACTGCCATCTAAGTATAATAATTGTTTTTCAAGAAATACTTAGAAATACGGTTTAATAATACAGGAAATACCACCAGTAACAAGTTTCTGAATTTGAATTAGGTTTAAAAATTGTTCAGTATAGAATGTTATAAAGAACCCAATGGGGTTTGAGTCAAGTCATTCTTAAATTAACATAACTTTCCTAAATGACTTCTTTTGACTAAGTAAGCCACATGGAAGCTGTATTGCTGATGTTGCCATGCACGAATGCTAACTTGGCCATAATGATGTTGTGGAGAGGTATAGTTTTCCTCATTTCTGTGAGTTATCATAGTAGCTAGGTATCCCTTCTCTATCTGCCTCTCTCTCTCTCGTTTATCTCACTAATAATTTGTCTAAAATACTATTTCTGTTGTTATTTATATTTTTTCCACTTTTTGTGGTTATATGACAGTGAAACAGTAGTCACTTTTGACTTTTGTATGGCTGGGCATGATGATGATGATAATGATGATGATTAATCAAGATATCGATCTTGATATTAACACCTGACCCATTATGTAAATATACTTGTCAGAATAAATTAAGTATGGTATAGTGTGTAAAAGGCAATTCACCCAGTAGACCAGTTTCGTCCTTATTGAGAACTCATCACGTACTCCTTAATAAGCCTGAAACTCCTTCTGTGCAATAATTTTCTAAAAGCTTAAGCAGTGAATACATTTTGAATATTTAGCATTTCCTCAAAAATTAAATTCGTGCATTTGCTGAAATATCGAACAACAACTGTAGTTCACAAACAAAAGTAGTATGCTTTATTACCGATAAACAAAAGTTCCACTTCGTACAGCTAGATAGAAGTAGGCACCTGACGGCGATGCCTCGTTGAACATAATTAAAGTCGGTGGCACCTGGTCATTAACCACACCTGTCGCATCAAAGCGGATACTGAAATCTATAGTATAGTCCGGTACCCAGACGATATCCTTCACCCCGTCAGCAGAATTGAGTAGCCCGAGTCGCTTTTCCTGCTCGATTCGTGCCGCAACTGACTCGCCATGACTATTTGAACTCTTCGTCCAATCATCTGAAAGTTGGATTTTATCAAATGAAGCAGAGGCGAATATTGCATTTGGTCTAATTTGAAGACCGGATGGAAAGGCGAATTTAATGAACGATTCTGGCGATGATAGTTTCGGAAATTTGTACCCTGAATGCTCTTTAAACAAAGATATTAATTCAAAGTAACGGCTTATTACGTTATAATTCAAAGATTATTGCTAGATAGTTAACTAAAAGTTAAAGATAAAAGACTTAGCAATTCAGTCCAAATATGAAAAAAGTTTGATATTGTCAAAATGTATGCAGAATTTTTTCATTTAATGCGCAGATTCCTTGTTATTTTACTTACTAGATTTCAAACCAAGGTTTAATATTAAATAGGAAATTGTTTCAAATATTATATAGAAGAATCAATTATTGTTAAATTGTATTGCTTATACATGTATATGTAGCGAAAGCTGCAAACAGTTAATGTTCGTGACTGCATAGAAATTGTGTAGCCAACATTTCCAGTCAAGTTCAATGTATGCGAGACTGCTAGAGGTGAGAGCCGCATATCTAAATTTGATTTCCATATATATTCAATACGGTTTGATCCTCGATAGTCAGTTTGCCGTCGTACTCTGATGATGATCATGGAAGGTCGAAACGCGTCAGTGCGTTGCGGCTGGCGGTAGTTTTGTTATGTTGTTCGACGATTGGTTAAATTCAATGGGATTGGTGTTTACTTCAAGCTCGCAAACTTGATTTAAATAAACATTTAACAGATTGGACTCCAGCATATTTTTTGAGCTAAATTGCATGTAATGTTGAATTAGTTTAATCAAAGCAATCAACTTTTCATGTGTAATTTTCTTTAATATTATATATCTTTATAATGTCCATGCCTTTTTATATTACACAGTATATTTCTAATTAGGAAGAAAGAACACATTAATAACAAAGTGGATAAAGGCCATTTATTTCGTGAATACTAATCATCTATATACAATCATATATCCATTGTATATATATGTATGATTGTATAGCGATGATTAGTATTCACGAAATAAATGGCCTTTATCCACTTTGTTATTAATGTGTTCTTTCTCCAATAGAAATATATATATATATATATATATATATATATATATATATATATATATATATTGTGTGTGTATATATATATATATGTGGAGTGTGTGTGTGTGGAACGGTGATGCTTTGGACAGAATCTCAGGCTCCGGATCATATGTGCTACGGCTTGACTCCCGTCCGTGGCAAATTCTAGATAGTAAGTGAAGAATTGCCAATAAGGACGAATCCGGTCTCCTGGATGAAACAGTTTGCTACCAGAGGCACTGTTTAGGTTATTCTAACAAAATTTATATGATCAAAATAATGTCATTAGATTTCAAACAATATATATATATATCTATATATATGTACATGTTTTCAGAATAGAATAAACATTGCATCATGCAAAAAAAGAAATACACCGCAAAGACCGATTTCGTCCTTATTAACAAACTTCAATTACAGTTAAATATATTTGTTACTAGGTTCGCAACACCTAATATATACTTAAAAACGTCAATTACTGTCTATAAATTTCCGCAAATGGACCTGGAATCGGCGAACACTTGCTTCTGAGTCGGGAATACTATCTACTGGGCCACGCGTGAGGTAAACTTCACGCACCGTTAAGTCGTACACCGAATAATTTATTTATTTTTTTCTTCTTTCAGGTGGCACCTAGTTGTAATCTCTTAAGACCCGAAGTTCTAACTAGCCTTCCTAGTTTTCTTATTATTCAACAGAAATTATGCCACTTTGCGAAGTTAAATTGAATTCAAGTCTAATGACAGGATTATGATTGTATATATATATATATATGCTTCAGGTAGTAAAGTAGATCTATCGAGTAGACCGGTTTCGTCTGTACTGTGGGCTCGGCAAATATCGTTCCAAATTAGCTGTTGGCGGGATGCATTTATTTTAAGTCTAGATCTCTTTTCCACGGTGACGCACGGAACACGCATTTTTATGTTATATACCAACTATTGATGTTGGGTTTGCCTTTTCCTTCAGTCGAAACCTATTTGGAATCTCTTAAAATGCAATTTTCCAAATAGTTGGTCGCGATCTGTCGTTTTATAACAGACGAAATGTTATTTAAAGAAGACCTAAGTAAAGTAGGTAAATATTATTTCCCCATGTGATATGGTGTCTGTTTTATAATGGTGGATAATTGAGGGCTAGTCTGACAGTTTGGTCTTAGAATATTCCTATTTGGTTTCATCTGAAGTGAAAGCCTAACCAAATAAATGAATTTGTCTAAAACTTCATACTGCATGTAATATGCGTGACGGGTTGCGCAGTAAATACAGTCCCATTCTTAGAAGCAACTGTGCCAATTTTCGTGTCATTTCCGTGGCAAATTCTGGTCAGTACTCGTTGAGTTCTCGAGAAGCATGCAGCCAGTCTACTGGATGAATTGACTTTGCTACATCATGCAATGTTAAGTTAATACTTTCAACATGGTCATAATCAAAATCATTCAATTATACATCAACTGAATATATATATATATATATATATATATATATATATAATTATTAAATTTAATTATCCGTTACAGGATACGGTCATATATAAATTGCTTGAATAGATTAAAAATGTCGTATAAAAAGCAAATGAAATTCAACTTCAAGACTGTTTTCAACTTTATTTTGCACCTCTCACAATTGCTTCGCTCAGGATTTCTACTTCAGAACATCTTATTTAGAATCTTTTAAATCATCCTCTACGCAACGAGATCCGTGCATTGAATTCAATCTTCAGTTTTATATCAACTGCCATCCAATTAAAGACTGATCGGGAATATCTATTTGGAACTTCCCCTCAAAAATGACACTTACGAAAATCAAACTGATGTGAAGATTGCACTAAAACAGTTTTATTTAAGACAAAAATTTGCGCACAATTCTTGGCTTCTGTGTCAGATAATTGAAAACTCATTGGAAAACCACAACAATACAACAGATCGCTTAGTTACATTCCAAAAGGCTTAGGAAATACTCTTTGCTGTAAGCTCGAAATATTCACAACGAATAAATAAGCTGATTATAAGCAAAGAAGTTTAAGGTGTACAATGTTCACCTTTCGACTGCTAGGATCTAAAATCACATAAAATTGGTCTTATTGAAACTTATTCGCATAGACTATGTCAAATGTGGAAATATAAGCATATATATTGTGCTTTAAGAAGACAGAAATAACACATTTTAAAGTACCCGCCTGCTCATCTTTTTTAAACTCCGTTTTAAAAATGAGCTTTGAGGTGAAAAATGAATAGTTAGGCTTCAGCTCTAGAAATTGGACAGCAACGTGGAATAAACCATGAGTTGAAAATCTTTGAAGCAAATTCCCCCGGTTCGGTACCTCATAAGTGTCTAATATGTATGTAACCAGTCTACTTAATGAATTGTACAGCAGTCTTACAAAAGACTTAGTTTTCGCTAGCAGCAAAAATATAATCGAATTCTTCTATTAAACTTTAATTTAACAAATTTATAGGTATATATTTGTCATTAATATAGACTAAATATCGCATAAGGTAGAAAAGGGACATTATCAATTAGAATGGTTTCGTTATTAATGGAAACTTATGATGTAGTTGCTAGAGGTGCCATGGCCAAGATACAAAACACGAGGAATTGGACTCAGGGTCTTGCAACTTATCCTCTTTGCATGCATTTTTATACTTTAGAATAGTTTCAATAGTTCAATAAATTAGTTTACACATTTCATGTTACTTAGGATCTTGAGTTACAACTAGCTGTTCCCAATCCATCCTTATAATATAGACACACTGCCACCTGAAGTTGTGATATTCAATTGATGCATAATGACAGGATTTGATTATATATATATATATGTATATATGTTTACGTTAGATACTGTTTGTTGCAAAGAACTAATATATATGTAAGCAGGCCAGGAATTTGTAATAATACTAGTTGTGACCAGAATGGAGAATTATATTGCTCGTTTCAAAGTATTAGACTAATAGTAGGCGAGACATGCTTATATTTGGTCAAAGAATGAGAATAGACGGCATACCTTCTAGACGATAAGTATTCAGGAGTAACATCATCTAGTCAATGATAATGTACACGTTAATCACACTATATAATATATATCCTGAGTCTGTAAAGGATACTAACACTATGGCTATTGTGTTAATAAACGATACCAACATTATTGTACCGAAAATGTGTCCAGAAATTGTTGTAATTCTCAATTTCGGTGAACTATAGCATAAATTGATATCCATCAGGTTGGTATCATGTACAGACTCGGAAACCATAGTGTTAGTACCATGTACCTTTTCGGTACAATAATGTTGGTATCGGTTACTAACACAATAGCCATAGTGTTAGTATCCTTTACAGACTCGATATATATATTATATAGTGTGAGTTAGCGTTGAAGTCGCATTGTCGTTGACTTTAGATGATGTTAGCTTCACTATTGCAGGTTTACACATTCGTCTAGGAGATTGTACCGTCCTATTAGTCCACATTCTTTGACCAAATATATAGTGGTTAAAGGGCGTAATACCGGCTCCTACTGATGAGTCGCCAGTAAGCACGAAACGAATGTGCATGAGATTATACTTTCCGTTCATGCTGCCTTTGGTTTATCCTTCTGGTCACAACTGAACTAATTTGTTACTAGGTTCGCAACACCTAATACAGACTTATATATGTTTACGTGTTTGCATCTATTTATCTTGTGATTTACATATACATTATTAATTTCACCCTTATTAGTTCGGTCGTTTATGCGGATTCAATCGGAGATCATTATAATCGTATCATTCAGCCTAGACTTAATTACCCATAACTCCGCAGTTAAGTTTGACATTTGTGCTGATAGTATTCTTACTAAGTTTTGCAAATAATCAGACGAATTAAATTTGCAAGACATATAAGCTCTATTTCAAAAAAATTATTTATATGAGTTTGCTTGTAAAACAAATGACAAATAATCGTTATTTAGTATTTATTTCTGCAACTCGACTGCTGCTTCCGTCATTGTCCTAACTTTGCTTCATCTTAATTCATGCTCTTCTGTGAGCACTTCCATTTGTATTCACATCAACTCTAAATAGCCCAATTGGAGCGTTCTTGGACACAAAAGAGGCTACTATAACATAAAGATAATTGTTAATCCAAGAAAAATAATGAACTGCGTTCAGTAAGATTACAATCAATTGCTCTCAATTATTCAATAAAACAAACCTTGTGTAATATCTCCAGTTTTCGTATTTAAAAAATAAAAGAATATTTTGTTCATAAATCATCGTTTGGGAAGCCAAAATAAATTGTAAAATTTGAGTAATTTTTTGTCTACGTGTGTTTTAAGTTAATTCGAGTAATGAACCGATCTACATATGTCTGGATGAATACGAAATTCCTTTCTTTATACGTTTCTCAACTTAATATAAAGTTAGTTTTGGAATTTTTGGCTTGTTTGGGAGCAAAACCTGTTGTTTTGCTATTTAATTGTCAACCAAATGATATTATTTGTTAATATTTGCACTGCTATCAGTGTAAATTTTCTAGATGAACAAATTTTCCATTGACGTGCAACGCCAATAATAAATTGAAATTCGCATCATTAAGAAATACCATGCGGAGATGATTTATCCCCAGGGAACTTACGCATTTCACAATGCTTGCCATAAAATCCAATACGGCAGAGACATGGACTCAACTGTTTCGATATGTCATTGGAAATCTCGCTAGGAGCTCGTCGACACCGAGCCCAATTCAAACAGAACAGCTTACGCTGTTTCGATTTGGTTCGTGACCATCCATTGTATGATGGCTCCCACCAATCGCAGTACGACACTCCAGGTAGATTGGTCAGTGCCATACGAACGCGTTCTGCTTGTCTTCGTCGTTCCTCCCCCACATCCTCTTCTTCGAGGTCTCTTTCGTCGTCTTCTATTTCCTCCTTACCATTGCTTGAATCGGGATTACTTTCCGATTTTTCTGTTTTAATGTTTTCAAAATAGCTCAGCTCATCTATGTTTGGATCTTCAACACTCACCTCCATGAACATACTGAGTTGAGCTGACGAACTGTTGGAAGCTGTTAATTCAAAAAGGTTAAAATAGGTTTGCAAGCAAATGCTATTTTATTGTAATAAATTATAAAAATGATTTTATTTTCTTCAGGATTTTTATTAGGTATTATTTTTTTAATAAATGTTGCGAGCTTCATATAGGCACCAACTCAAAGTACGACGGCAAACTGACTAGCGAAGATCAAACCGCAATGTTTATAAACGGAAAGTAAAATTATATAGGCTCCTCTCATTCCCAGTAGTGTCACATTCATTTCTCATGACTGAAGACTTCAGCTGCACCATTTCTATGAAGTCACGAATTTTAACTTTTCGCAGCCTTCGCTACATATATAAAGGTAACACAACTAAACAATAATAGATTGCATGAGTGGTGGTAAAAATTATTTAAATCAAGTTCGCGAGCTTGAAGTAAACACCAATCACATTGTACCTAACCAGCCGTCGAACAACATAGCAAAACTGTCGTCAGTCGCACGTACTGACGCGTTTCGACCTTCATTGATCATCATCAGAGTACGACGGCAAACTGACCAATGAGGATCAAATCGCAACACATATAAACGGAAAGAAAAATTAGATATACTGTTCTCATTCCCAGTGGTGTCAGTTCATGACTGAAGACGGCAGCAGCACAATTTCTATGCAGTCACGCCAATTCAAGTAGGCGAAACGAGCTAAACTTAGTAAAGTTCCTTAGCTATTATTTGTTGATCTCTCGTGAGTTGACACCTTACGTGTGGGTATTAATAAAAACTACTTTGATTGATACTGACGAATATACGTATTTTCGTGTTTGCAAAAGTAAATTAACTTCTTTGAATAATGTACCACACTTTATCTATGTCTAATATGCGCATTGTAAACCGAAAAACAGTACAATTTTTTTAAACTTTTGAATAATGGCTCAAAGTAACAAGTCGTAAGATTGACAGATTATTCTGAATTATACTTCTAGCATTTGATATGGCAAGTTGCCTAAAACATCCATTTAAAAATCATTTCTGAATATGTTTTATAGTGCTTGTAATGGTTCAGCTTGAAATAAATATTTTCTATGCTAATTATTTTAAATAATAAAGAACCATAACGTCAGCTGTCTTTATATCTAGAAAGCATAAATATTAATAAGTTAAACAATTTCATTGGAAATGTTTACGCATTTTCGTTCACAATGACTTCGGTTAATACATCTGTTCCTAGTTGTACTAATTTGTTACTATGTGCGCAACAACTTTTACACAATTACACATACTATTTTTGCACAACAAGCAGTATCTGACTGGTATATATTTAAATGATAAATTATATTGATTAAAATCAATGTGTACGGATTTGCTGGAGTAACAGGTGTTGAAATGTAGTTTAACTTCTCAATGTTGGTAAGATTTAGCATAACTTGAAATCCCTTGCGTTGGAAACCATAGTGTTGGTACAATCTACCGACTCGGCAAACATGGCGGTGGTGCAGTATACCTATTCGGTAATCATAATGTTGGTATCCTTTACAGGCTCGGTATATATTATATATAGTGAGTTGACTTTGAAGTCGCATTGTCGAAGACTTTATATGAAGTTAGCTCCTCTACTGTAGGATTATACCTTCGTATAAAAATTGTACCATTTAATTTCTCACGTTCTCCACCGAAATATATATTTTATATAGAGTGTAATGACGGATCCTAATGATGACTAGCTAGTAAGCACGAAACGAAAATACAAGTTCAATTGTACCTTTCGTTCATGTTAAATTTAGTTTATCCTTTTGGTTCTTTTTGGAGTAATTTATTACCAGGTGCGGAACACATAATACACAATTTCAAAAAACAACATAAGTGTTAGATCCAATTATTCCAATCACAATAAAATAGAAGAATATTTCTTCCAACTTTTTTATAGATTATTAGGCTTCGAAGTGGATTTGAGCGTTCTCCTCGTCGTTTAAACTCGTATTAAAAACGTGGAACTCATCCCATATCATCCTCGGAAATCAGCCATGATGTCTTGCTTATTAGTGGGTTCAAGTTCTTATGGTCAATGTTCGTTTTTATCACATTTTGCTTGCCGAGTGTTAGTTTTCGTTTGCTTATATATTTATTTTAAACGCTAATAAATATTTAATACAAACAACGTTTGGCTAGTTCGAAATTAAGCTAATATAAAAAAGAATTCAAGCATTTTTATCATCTGACCAATAATTATAAACAAATAAGTAAACATCTATTACAAATAATATGCCCACCTTGATAACTGATCTCCAAAGAAACAATTTATTGGCATAAACTTTCGTCTAACTTACTCTCATCAAATGCAACCAACAAGCCTATTACTATGATCAATGTTGCGACCTTGATATTAGCACCTGACTCATTAATTACTTACATATGTCAGTATAAACTAAGAATTGTATAGTGTAGAAAAGTCAATTCATCTAGTACACCCGTTTCGTTCTTATTGGGAATTCATCATATACTGGTCATAATTTGGCGCAGACAGAGCTCGAATCTGGGCACATCTGTTTCGGAATCTGATGCTCTAACCACTGAACCACCCTGCCACAAAAAGCCTATTTTTAGTATATAATAGATTTTGTTCTTGTGATTCGTCACCATCATATTGTATATCCCCAATATTTGATTACATGACTCCTCGCCAATCTTATTCATTTGAATTGTTCATTGTAATGTAAATTATACTCTCTACCACTTTTTATTTAATTTGAAATTAATAATGTACTTATATCGTCTTCTCTGACATTTTTGTTTTATTTAATTTATGTCGCAACTCCTGAATTGTCCATTTCTAACTTTTAGACGAGGTAAATTTCTTCGCTTCTTATATTTTGGAAAGTTTAACTTGATGCGGTCGCCAATTGTAATGCTTTACGCCGAGTGCTTTGTGAAGTTGCACCACGCAGCCGGGTATGGATTTTTTGGAGTATCAGGTGTTCGCATTTGGTTGTACTACCCAATTTCGGCCAAATTTAGTCCATCTAAAAAACTATTCTACTTGATATCCTTTACAGCTCGACATCTCAATTACAAATGTATTGTTGCTATTTACAGGCTCAGTATATATTGTACACAAAGAATTGTCTTTCAAAGCTCAATGTCGAAGACTTTATACAAAGTAAACTAAATTACTGTGGGAATACACATACGTATAGAAAATTAAACCGTCCAACAGTCACATATTTTTTAGGCGAAGTACAACCTCGGTATAGGGCGTTGCACCGTTTCCTGCTGATGTGTCGCCATTAGTAGACTGGCGTGAGAATTTTTATGTTGTGCGACTGTTAAGATTTAATCGGGTTGATGTTAATCTCAAGCTTTAAATTGTTATATAAAGACGATTGAGAAAATTGGATTCATAAAATGATTATTCATGTCAAAGAAGCCCAAAGGATGGCCGCTGAATTATGGCAATACCAAATACCAAATTGTGAAGAATGATAAGGACATTTACAGCGACATCATCTAACATCAGAACTCTATTGAAATGTACACTCCACTTAACCAGTAAACCAGCAAATAAGTAGGGGGCAATACCACCCCTTAATATATCATGAATTATCTTGAAAAGTTCGCACTCTAATTTAATTGGTGGAGACCATTCGTCTAATTAAATTAAGGTTTGAAGAACGTAGAACCGCATTTAAATATGCGCACATTCAATGAATTGATTCAGTTAGTTATTTATATGAGACCAGCTATCGGAGCGATATGAAGGTTTATAAAGACATCTTGAAAACAATTAGCAGTAGAATAGCTAAGGTAATTAAATAGGAATATAGCTATGAATGTAACAGCAGTCAATAGACAGCTAGGTCAAAATTTCAATGAGACACTAAATTGTAACAGAAAAATAAAGTTAGATGAACCGGAATCGGTAAATAATCAAAGCTTTTGCAGTGCATCCATAATGCTCTTTCATAATTCAAAAATTCAATTTATCACATTTGAATTTTTTATTGTAGAGCAACTAATAACAAAGTATTTCAAATAGAACCAGAAGTTGACAAACTCAGTGTAACCAAAGAGTGTACTTTTGTGTTCACGTTCATTTCATGCTTACTTGTGACTTATCAGTAGACAGTGCTGAAATTGTTCATGTCTGCATTGAAACAAACACGCACACACATACAAAACGACCCGTGTATAAATATGTGTGAACAATAAAATAGCAATCAATAAATTAAGAGATATAAAATTGATATAATCAGAGGGATAAACGAGTTTTGTTCAATTTCTTCTTTGTGATTCTTCTGTTTCTTTCGTTGGAAAAAACCTATTATTAATAACGTGACCAGACTCTCAAGAAGCTTCCATTGGAACATGGTATTAAATATATTAGGTAGAAAAGTCAACTTTGCATAACACAAAAAAAGCAATTGAAAAATAATGAAAACGCATCCGTGTGACTGAAACTATTTTTTAAAGATATATTCTTGATTTTATTAAAAAAATAGGATAATTTATAGTAAAACCCGATATCCGTCCATGTCATGAATGCACTGATAGCTGGATGACGGTTGGCATTGTGAAGCCACCAAAATTTGTGAAACGCGATTATTGTCGACTTCAATTCGTTTTTCCTATTCCATTTCTTAACTGTACTATTACACAAGAGACCTCCGCCTCTTAATTACTTTCGTAACATGAACGTCCACCTACACAGAACAGTCCATTTTTCGTATAAAATGGACAGGTCAACTTTGGAATTTTGTACAGCAGTAGGTCTTCAGCACCGCAGAAGTCTATGAGCAGCAATTGCATCATCACGGTGAGGACAGTGTTTTCTCCAATCAAGAAATATGTCAGCCTATCTCTTGAGTTAATCGATAATTTGGTGACAGACAACCACGTTAAGTCCCGAGATTTTATCATAATTGAATCTAATTTTCTTCATTCCAACATAATAGTATCAAGTATAATTTAGTTTTGATTAAAAGGACTCGTGGCCTGTTCATCCTTTCTGAAGCTCCATATTTTTCAATTTAGGATAGTCAGTATAAGGTATAAACCTGATATTTCATACGAGACCGCGTGAACGATAATTAAAACGTCTACAGTGACACAGCAAAATGTGATCAGCGGTGGAATTCACACACGAAATTATGTTAAAAGTAATCTTTGCATATTATCTAAACACATTTTATGTAAGAATGCTATAGCGAAAAGCCAAATCTTACTTTGTTAATGCTTTATATGCATGTATTGTGGTTAAAGCTGAGTTAATCAGTTAAAACTCCTGCAGTTACAACAACCAAAGGTCATTACACGTCAATATGCATAACTAAATGTAATTTTGCTTTGTTGTGCGATTTGTTAATATTGAGCGTGGTGTCTATGTAGAGTCAGAAAATCAGCTTTAACGAATTGATGTCGTCTTTTACACAGTCGGTGATTGTTTAATCGTCTCATATATCAATGAATGTCCGTCTACCTCTTTTGTCAATCGACAGATGCTTTACGAAGATGAAATCAACAAACCGAGAAAACTTTGATTTATATCACTAATCGATTTCTACTCAGCCTGTTAATTACAACTTAATTAATAATATTACATGCTACATAATAACGAGGTTAAACATTTCACAGCGTTCGAGTTGACCTATATTTAATAAGTCAAATCTCGCGATGGAATTTGTAATTGATTTAATTTTAACTGATAAGTGAAAGTCACACATATTTGTGATCAAATATTATGAATACCTGTTATAACCAATTTTACTCTAATCTACTGACGGAACTGATGCGATCTGTTCACTGCTCGCAGCATCTCTACATAGACAGTAGACGAATGAGTCCTTGGAATACATTTATTTTTATCTGCAGATAAGCCTCAATCCTCTAATTTGAAATAAATATGCTGTCATTTGCCGTACTGAATAGTTGTAAAATTTGATGGTGAATGTCAGCGTGTAACGGAAGAATATCGGAATATTATGATTTCACAATTTAATTGTAATATTCATTTAATCAAAATTGCAAGCATGAAGTAATCACCAATTGCATTGCATTTAGCCAGTCGTGAAAGAACATAGCGCATATCTAATTTTGCTTTCCCTATATATGCATTGCGGTACGATCCTCGATAATCGGTTTGCCGTTGTATACTGATGATGATGGAAGGTCGAAATGTAGTATATATATATATATATATATATATATATATATATATATGGCGAAAGCCGTACAAAATTAATGTTCGTGACTGCAGGGAAATTGTGCAGACGACATTTCCTGTCAAGTACAATGAATATGAGTCTACTAGAGTTGAGAGCCGCATATCTAATTTTGCATTACCTATAGATTTGCGGTTTGATCCTCGCCAGTCAGTTTTCCTTTGTGCTCTGTTGATGATCAAGGAAGGACGAAACGCGTTTGTACGTGGGACTTACTGTATTACTGCAATGTTGTTCGACGACTGATGAAATACAATTTGAATGGTGTTTATAATATGCTTCAATCTTAATTTAAAGAATTTTTATTACCGTCCACGCAGTCAATAATTGTAAAATAATGAAGCTCGTTCTGCAGAGATTTCTCGAAAGGCTCATTCAATATCGTAAACAGTATAATAATTACTAGCATTCAAGAGGACAAAACATACTCACACCTCATAATGTGAAGTTCACTTCATGCATAAACGGGAGAACATTGAAGGTGGCATCCTCATCACTTGTGAGACTTATTGCTCAAGCAAAACAAAATTATTAATCAAATAGATAGGCGCTATGGACCTCCAATAATACATGAATACGGTTTCACTTTCGAGTCCATTGTGCTTATTTCAGACACTACTACGTATGAATTATGCAAATGGTTGATCGACATACTTATTCATTTGCAGGATGGAGTTTTTGAACATATCATTAAAAGAGCTTTTTGTTTTAAAGTACAAGATTTTTTAAGTTGCTCATATGATGTAGCGTTATTATTAACTATTGGTTTGTCTGAATTGGAATTATTGAAAATATTTGGTTGTATGTTGATAACAATCTTCACATAACGATAAATTTGGTTGTCCTTGTAGAGTATTACATAAGTACTTCTGTAATGTAATATTTTATTAAACAATAGCCTATTTAGACCAATTGATACCTTTTGTAATTTAATTATAATGGGTTGCGCGGGCGGTAATAAAAATTACTATTATCAAAATTTCGATATTGATATAAACACCAGACCCATAAAGTACTTACATTTGGCAGTATAAACTAAGAAGTGAATAATGTAGAAAAGGCAAATAATCCAGTAGACCGGTTACGTGCCACAGGATGGCTCAGTAGTTAGAACACCTGATTCCGAAGCAGAAGTGGTCAAGTTCGAGCCCTGTCTGCGGCAAATACTGGGCAGTACCTGATGAGTTCCCAATAAGGACGAATTACCTTTATTACACAATACAATTTTTAGTTTATACTGACAAATTTATATATTTAATGGGCCAGGTGCTTAAATTAAGATCGCAACTTTGATTATAGCAGTTCTTATAACCCCCCGCACAACCAATGTTCGTTTAATTCAATAAATGTTCATCCCAATACTACTTCCCCATCTAGTATGGTATCTGTTCAATAACGAGAGATTGAGAATTGTTAGTTGGAAATTTGAGTCTAAATGGATTCCATAAGAGTTACATCTAAAAGACAAAAAAAGAATAACCGAGGCACGTTAGCTAGTACATAACTGAAAATTGTGTGTAGTTTACGACCCAGTGGCTCAATGGTTAGATCACCAGATTCCGAAGCAGAAGTGCCCAGGTTCGAGCCCTGTCCGCAGCAAATTCTGGCCAGTAGATGATGAGTTCCCAATAAGGACGAAACCGGTCTACGTGATGAATCCCTGAAATAAAGTTTACGAGCTTGAAGTAAACACTAATCTCATTGTATTTCACTCGTTAAATACTGTTTGTTGCGAAGAACTAATATATATGCAAGTATGTATTAGGTTTTGCGAACCTAGTAACAAATTAGTTCAGTTGTGACCAGAAGGATAAACCAAAGGCAGCACGAACGGAAAGTATAATCTCATGCACATTCGTTTCGTGCTTACTGGCGACTCATCAGTAGGAGCCTGTATTACGCCCTTTAACCACTATATATTTGGTAGAAGAATGTTGTACCGTCCTATTATTCCACATTCTTCTACCAAATATATAGTGGTTAAAGGGCGTAATACCGGCTCCTAATGTTGAGTCGCCAGTAAGCACGAAACGAATGTGCATGAGATTATACTTTCCGTTCATGCTGCCTTTGGTTTATCCTTCTGGTCACAACTGAACTAATTTGTTACTAGGTTCGCAAAACATAATACATACTTGCATATTTCACCAGTTGTCGAACAACATAGCAAAACTACACTATATAATGTTTAGTTTATACTGACAAATATGTGTACTTGATGCATTATATGTATGTTTTTCGTTACTTCCACTATAACAAATTTATCTACGGGTTTCATGGAACAATGACAATCAACAAGTATTCAAACAGCCTTACTTTTTAAGCAAGTTACATAAGCGATACTAGTTCGACATGTAAAAACCTAATTCAAGTTGTAAGTCTGCTCAATAAGTTCAATTAGTGACACCATATTTTTAAATTTTCTAGTAAGTACAAATTTCTGGTTTCCCAAACGCCTGTGAACCGTGTTTATTAATTTTTCATCTATTAAAATGCACATACCTTTACTTTATGTGCTTTTCTAATACAAACTAAAGATGATTATCTAGCAAGGCAATCATATCATAAGAATACGTGAGATATAATAAATGTTCTCTTTTCGAGAGCTTGAGACAAAACACTTAAATATGTTTGTTTAAACATTGATTAAAAGATAATGTAAAATGTTCATGTCCGTGTTTATTTGAGTGATATATATATATATATATATATATATATATATATATATATATATATATATATATATATATATATATATATATATGCGGGAATGGCACATATACATAGGCACTTCTAAAATTATAGAACGTAATTTTAGGGCAGCATAACAATTTATTCATAGTCATTTTGATAAGCTAATAACAAATTTCATTTAGGTTGATTAATTTATTATTACACTCACATTCAGTCAAGCGAACTTTTGGTTACAGCAGAGCACTGAACTTTGTCTTGTGTCAATGCCTTTTTATGGCTTTTTAGTTTCATTTGTTAAACTTGTGAGATAAAATCTGACTGATGAAGGCCATTGAAAATTTTACTGAAATATATCGGAAAAAGAAAAAGAAAACTACTGGAACAATGAAAGCTGCGTTAGTCAAAACTCAGATCAGGTAAAACTCAATACAGATAATTTCTTATTTTCCGTACACTCTGCTGACGTGACACAATTAATAGATAATGGATATAGCACAGAAGCAATTACTGTGCCTTATTTCGCTTGCGTCTCATCACACACACAATTTTATTTTTCCAAAATTATTTTTAAAATTTTAGAAACTATTTGCTGCGGAGAACTAATATGTATGCCAGTATGAATCGGGTGTTGCGAACCTAGCAACAAATTAGTTCAGTTGTAACCAGAAGGATAAACCAAAGGCAGCATGAACGGAAAGTATAATCTCATGCACATTCGTTTCGTGCTTACTGGCGACACATCAGTAGGAGCCGGTATTACGTCCTTTAACCACTATATATATTGGATAGAAGAATGTGGAATAATAGGACGGTACAATCTCCTAGACGAATGTGTAAACCTGCAATAGTGGAGCTAGCATCATATAAAGTCTACGACAATGCGGCTTTAACGCTAACTCACACTATATAATATATATACCGAGACTGTAAAGGATACTAACACTATGGCTATTGTGTTAGTAACCGATACCAACATTGTAGTACCGAAAAGGTACATGGTACTAACACTATGGCTTCCAAGTCGGTACATGGTACCAACATAAAGAATATCACTTTTTGTTGTAGCTCACCGAAATTGAGAATTACAACTATTTATGAACATCTGTTATTCCAGTAAATCCCTACACTCTGGTAATCATGACATCATTGAATTCAATATATAACAGTTAAATACTGTTTGTTTCGGAGAACTAATATATATGCAATTATGCATTAGGTGTTGCGAAACAATAGGTTTATAAATTCGTCTAGGAGATTGTACCGTCCTATTATCCCACATTCCTCACCTAAATATATAGTGTTTAAAGGGCGTAAGCAGAAGAAGAATGTTCTGGCACTGATCTTGAACTTGAGGTGTTGCGCGCAATTGATTGGGTGTTCTCTCATTTTATACTCTCTCCATGTTATTTTTTTCTATTTACAATATATATATATATATATATATATATATATATATATATATATATGTATCAAACTAGTTATCATCTTGTAGAAATTATCACAATGATCAAAGAGTAATTAGACGCAAAAGTTGATAAAAGTTGTAGTTTTAGTCTTGTGTAGTGTTAAATGACTTCAGCTGAACTGCAAATTTTATTTTCTTTACTTACCCATCAAACCTTACAGTTTGTCTTCTATCCTGACTTACCTTCCTCCACTCTGTCTGTGGATTGCTTCTGCTTCAGCAATTAATTTTTTCATCCAGTCGTTCGTAATATATTATATGTTGAATTTAAGTTGCGAAGATTTAAATATTCGCGTTTGCTTAAATAGCTATTGAGAAAAACGTTTCACGGAAATATTTATCATTGGCTAGTAAACGCTGAATTCATATTGGGCTTAATTTGCCAAATCAAAATGACCTCATTAACTATTTACATATTTCTTTTACAAAGAAGTTATGAATCGAAACTAAAATTGCGTATGATATTTTTGCATATATATTAAGTAGTCATATTAATAATAAGTGATAAATAATAAATTTATCGTTTATTACGTAATATACATGCTAGTCAATGCATTGACTAGCTACACTTCGACAATTAAACTTTATAGGTTTTGAAATGCAATAAGGTGCAGTGGATTTAACAGTTATGAAGAATTCTTTATAACGGTGATAGCCCATAAACGAAAAAGCATGCGCATGCAGCTCACTGATTGTGTTAATTAAATAAAAACGTGTTATGCTGCCATATCTGATTTGGAACATAACATGATATGCCTAGCTATGGATTTACACGCAGCATCTAACCTATTTTGCACAAACTAGATTGGAATGTTCTCTGAAAAGCGCAAATAATATCTTTTTCAATATCCACGAGAATATTTATAGCTGTATGTAAATTTACAGCCAGTGATTACTAGCACGCTTTGTTAGGAGGATTCAAAAGATATTAGGCCTAATGTCGTTAAAATGGGATAGTAGAAAATAAACAATGAACGCACAAGATGAGCTGAATTTTGGTAGTAGAGCGTAAAATACCTATTTTGTTGCATGAATACATCCAATAGCACGCTCATCTTGAAGAACGATAATTTAAAAAGCTAGTCGACTTGCTATAATCAGGGTTGCGATATTGATATAAACACCTGACTCATTATGTACATAAATTTGTTAGTATAAACTAAGAATTTCAAACTGTAGAAAGGCAATTCAACTAGTAGACCGGTTTCGTCTTTGTTGGGAACTCATCACGTAATGTTTAGAATTTTTCGCGTACAGGGCTCGCACAGCTTTGGAATCCGGTGCTCTAACCACTGAGCAACCCTGCCGTACACCACACAATTTTCATTTACATACTGACTTATATTTCTTGGTTAGCCTTTCCTTTAGATGGAGTTTATATAGAATATTTTAGACCTTAAGTTCCAAAATACCAACCCAAATATATCATAATTGATCAGACACAACGCTACCTGGACAGTACATGATGAGTTGCCAATAAGGACGAAACCGGTCTACTAGATGATTGCCTTGTCTCCATTATACATTTCTTAGTTTATAATGACAAATATATGTATATAATTAGACAGATGCTTATATCAATATGTCAGACATAATTTAATTAATTGTTATCACCGCCCGCTCAACTAATGTTTATGTAAGTATATAATAGTTCAATTCAATATCACAGCCCCAGGTAACGTTGTATTTGTTCGATAATGACAGATTTGTGGTGGTAAGTTGGAATTTAAGCCTCAATTTATGGTATATAGGTTCCACATAAAATAGATCCTAACCACGAAAAATTAGTTAATATGTACCTGAAAACTGTGTGTAATGTGTGGCAGAGTGGCTCAATCGTTAGAGCACCAGATTACGAAGCAGACTTGCCCAGGTTAGAGCCCTGTCCGCGGTAAATTCTGGCCAGTATTTGATAAGTTCCTAATAACCTCGAAAGCGGTCTCTTGGATATTGCCACGGTTCCTAACCAAATATGTGGTATATTTGTAGCGTAATGCCAGTTCCAACTAGTGGGTCGGCAGTAAGTACAAAACGCATGTGTGTATGAGTTTAAATCCCAAATGAATGCTGAATTTTGTATGTCATTCTGGTCAATTTTGAACTAACTTTTTTCCGAACTTATCTATTACCCAATCGCAGATACTTCAGTTCTCCGCACCCAACAGCATACGACTATTTAAAAAAATTATATGCAAAACACACGATTAAAAACAAATAAATTATGAAAAATTTTCTCTAAAAAGTCCTCTTTGGTGTCTTTGTCATTGCGGTCTGATTTCTGGATGATTAAAACGAAAGCATAAATCTAAACAAATATTGGCACACACGTTTGTTTGTGTAAAATGGATGACAGAATGTTTTTTCACCTTTCATCGCAAAAATATGCCTAACATTGAACATGCGCGCGTATTCAGGAAATAATTAATCATTAACTGCGTAACTTATGATGCCCACGAATGCTTTAAACTTTACAATGATGGAAAATGCGAAACGGTCCTATTTATAATGTTAAACCTACAACAAACATTAGTAGTCATTATGAAGCAACCTTAATTACGCTGTTGACGGCAAAACCAACACTCAAAATATATACTTATAAATTCATTAGGCATGGTGTACCTAGAAGCAAGTAAGTTCACAAATGAACAGGAGGGAATTGACGAAGTTAGCATGAACAATCCTTCAATCCAATTGATACATTTTGTTAGTGTATATTGGATTTTCACTAGTAAGTTCAAGTATTTATATAATTAGATGGGCATTGGTTGCAAGGACGGTGATAGCAATTACTTAAATCAAGGTTGTGATCTTGAAATAACCACCAGTCTCATTATATACATACATTTGTGAGGTCAAACTAAGAATTGCCATTTCTAAATTCTATAATACTTAGTTTACACTGAAAAGTTTGTATATATATGATGGAACCAGTATCTATATAATGATCGCAATCGTGATTTTAATAAATAAGTGCTGGAACGTCACCATAAGCCCGTTTTATATTTAGTAAAATATTGTGTGACAGTTGGACGATGCTATCAATTTTATGAATGCATATAAAAGCAGCAGTTGAGTCAACTTTATATGAGGTAATTAACAGTGTGAATTTTATCCATGCTCAGTATTTTAGTTGATTCTAGTCTCATGGTACAATTTCTACACATAGACCTTACATAATACCTAGCGTGTTTTTTTCATTATTTCCTGCTTCGATTACTAATTAACCAATTCACTCGTAAAATATACTAACATGAGATCGCGCCTTTTATTCCTTTCGAATTTGATATATCACCCTAGTCTTGTATAAACTAACTTTTTAAAAATATGCAACGTAAAATTCATAAATGTCACAAATATTGGATAAAATTTATAGAATGAAAGACGTCTAACTCACGTAATCTGAGCCTATTCTATTGCAGAGGTACATGTATCCGGTACTATATCACTAGCATAAAATATAATTATAAAGTATTGGGCATAAACCCAGATATTTATAGAAAATAAATGTCTTTTTCAGTTAATTATAATTCATTATTGGATAAAGACGGTCTTGTTTAATCAATATGAAACCACGGATTTTATTTAATATGTTTATTTATTAATTAAATAATTTATTTATAAATAAAGTAGTAAAGATCGTTATGGTCGTAATAGTACATCTGGACTACCGGTTGTATTATTCAGTTGTAGAATATAGATCTTATTATTTTATTAATTAAATTATTAAATAATAAACAAAATACTATGAGCAAATTTATGGTAGTTGTACGGCTACATGTAAAACTGACTTTCGAGGTTAGTAGTTGATAAAATTTTGTTTCATGTTTTTATTTATTATCTAAGTAATTAATCAATTGCTTAAATTTTAAACGTAATCGTATTACGGAAGCATGAATTGTATAAAATATTATTTTATCCAATAGAAATTCAGCTTTCAATAACAAATCAGAATTAGCGGCTTCAAGATTTGTAGGAAATGGCTATATAAACGACCATTTTTATGTAATTATTGTGCTAAGGCTCATAAATTTAATTATTTTGTCCTCAAATTTCTCAACGAGAGAAACCGCAGAAGAATTTCGACAGGAACTAGCTTCATTGAGCGGAGTATCAACGGAACTGCGCTCCCATTGATTTCGCCTTGCCCAAAAACCATAAAATTCGAGAATGACAGAATCAACGTCGCTCTAAAAAGTTTTAATTACATTTCAAAGTGGATTTACTGATGAAGTTATTGTCGATTACAGAAAGTTAATTTAAATTGCACACTTTCGTTTGAAGCAAGGTTTCGTTTTTAAATAGCTTGCAATAAAATTTGATATTTCTTCATGTTTCTCTATGCCTACACATATGGCACACTTAAATTTTGACTCAAGTCTATAACCCTTCTATATTAGTTGAAAAGGTTTCGCGAAAACAAGTTGTTTCTAGTATTTTTCGGTCCGGGTGTTCTGAATAAGCAAATAGAAGAAACTTAACAGCGAATGATTTAGCTTAGAGTTAGTAGAGCCAAATAGTTTCTTCGTGCACTGGATATCTACGCACAGTGTAAAATGTTTCTTCCATTTTCATCTCATTGAATAATAGACAATTATATGTCGGGCGCCAAATTGAAAACCGTCTTTACATAACATATAATTTTTTTAAGTATTTGCTCTGGATTCTGATCGTGCATCTGTTTCCAATGATACAATTTTGCTTTAAATTACATATTTATTCAACAATAAAATTTAGTCGTATACTATTATCTTGATCAACCTTAATCGCCATCTTCAACGGACATTCATATCATCGACGGGGACTTTAACGCAAATATTACACTGAAAAACTATATACCGTTAAATAATGCAGAGTGAATTTACTGTGGATAATTTAGACAAAAATATTTCATAAGTAAAATTCAAAAATATTTTTCAAATTTTCAGTCCTTTTATAAATAATAGGACACCGATTGTGCGGGAGTTGATGAAAACTACTTAAATCAAGTTTGCGATCTTGATATAAGCACCAGTCCCATTGTATGTATACATTTTTCAGTATCAACTAAGCATTGTGTAATATAGGAAAGACAATTCATCCAGTAGACTCATTTGATCCTTATTAGGAACTCTTAACATACTATTCAGAAGTTGCCGTGGACATAGTTTGAACCAGGGCACGTCTGCTTTGAATTTTTTGCTTCAATCACGGAGCTACCCTGTCGCATACTACACATAATTTTCAGTTATACACTAACTAATGTTTCTTAGTTAGCCTTTTGCTTTATGCTGAGCTTAAATGGCAACTATTTGAACTTCAGTTTCCAACCAACCGCCAAAAATCTGCCATTATAGAACAGACACCACGCCATCTGGTTAAATGCCTTTTCTACATTATGCATTGCCTAGTTTATACTTATAAATGTATGTATATAGTGGGACTGATGCTTACATCAGGATCGCAACTTTGATTTAAATGTCAACGCCATTGATTTCAATTTAAATAAGTGCTCGTGATCTCGTCTAATTTTTATTTTTATATATTATTATTTGCAGCCATCGTTTTACAGTTTTATAGTTAATTTCGTGTTCACTTATAATATTTATGACTGTGTATGTATTCGAACTGAGTCAAGTATTATTGCATGATTGGGTAATATCAAGATTGGATTAATCATTCACCGATGGATGGTGCTTCAACCATAATTTGGATTTTTTGGCTAAGGAATGTACGAATGTTTCTCCACATATTGGCTATACATACTGTAACGACACAAATTAATTGCCGACATATTGCGTAAATTAAATTCAATTTTATTTACGTTGCACCAATGAGAAAAAAGCGAAATTTGCCGTTAACCAATAGTGTGCAAGTAGACTATGGCATGGCTATTTAAGCACGGCAAATTCACCATGCAAGTCAGTTGTCGCATTTGCCTTCTGCTTTGCGTTACGTGTGCGTGCTGTCGGCTGTCATTACCTACGCTGGTTATTGGATTTGTTTCACCAACAATTGGCAACATCCGTGACTCATCTTGTTGCGGTACAACCAGCGAGACGAGCCAATTAATGCAGAACTTCAACGAAGTTTCCACATCGAGATTACAACGCAACAACAGAAGGAACCACAGCCAGAGTCTACCCAAGGCTCTAGGAGATCTTCACACTGAAGAAACATTCTCGGCATTTTCCGGAGAACGCACGACCCGCCCAGTTAAGGGCCCCCTATCATAACAATAACTCTATATCCATAGCACCTTAACCGAGTTTGTAACGTCGTACGGCATTTACTTGAAGCCGGGGCGTTTACAGTTAATTTCGTGTTCACTTATAATATTTATGACTGTGTATGTATTCGAACTGAGTCAAGTATTATTGCATAATTGGGTAATATCAAGATTTGATTAATCATTCACCGATGGATGGTGCTTCAACCAGAATTTGGATTTTTTGGCTAAAGAATGTACGAATGTTTCCCCACATATTGGCTATACATACAATAGCCAAAAAAGCGAAAATTTGGCAAGATTTTAATTGGTCTCGTAAGTTGTCTAAATGGCTCGTTTGCTCGTTTATTCATTTGTCACTTTTATTTAATTTTCTTCCTTTATTTTGTCGTATTCGCTTAGAAATCTCATTTGCTTAATCTCCCAATTCGATTACCAAACTCGTTCATTTATTTCCGTGCAGTTTGAAATCATTGTCGTCAACGGCAATTAACATCAGGTGGCTTAGAAGTTTGTTGGTGCATTTCTGATCATTCATTAAGAAGTGCCGAAAAAAACTAGAAATTTTCCAATCACAAAATAAGGCTTTCATTAACAAGTGCTAATGGAGGCAACAATGCCAAACTGTATGAGTAAGAAGAATAATTCTATCACGCGGTCACCAAATCATCAGGTATAACATAGGTTTTGTCGATAAATGAAAAAAAACTGGACGAAATAAACAAAAAGAACTAGAAATAAATAAACTTAAGGTCACATGAGATATTTATAAAAATTTCCTGGTCAATAAAAATTAACAAATTATCATGAATTTTACGCGGACAGAGCTCGAACCTGGGCATGTCTGCTTCGGAATCTGGTGTTCTAACCATTGAGCCACCCTGCCACAATCTACACTAAATTTTCAGAATATATATATATATATATATATATATATATATATTATTTATTTATGCACATATATGCATTCAATAGTCATTATTAACTATGCATTGTATAATGTAGAAAATGCAAACGGAGCAACAGATTCTGAAGCAAACATGTCGAGGTTCGACACAGTCCCCGGTAAATTCTGGCGAATACGTGATGAGTTCCCTATAAGGACGAAACCGGACGGATTGCCTCTTCTACACTATACAATTCTTAGTTTATATTGACAAATGTATGTACTTAATGGGTTAAATGATCATTTCAAGAACGCAACCTGGATTAGAGTAATTGTTATCATCGCCCGCACAACCAATGTTCATTTAATTATATAAAACTGGTCTACCTTATGTATCGCATTCGCTAACGTAGGCAATGTTTAGTTTGCGCTAAGAAATCTTGTCACAAAATGTTTATTTATGTATGCACATAGTGCTTGTAAATGCAGAACGATGCTGCAAGTAAAATAATTGATAAGCACATGGCGAAATGTGCCAAATATGATGAACCACGAGTAGATTTTTATATTGTAATAAAATACAGGTTATACAATCATGCTTCTCTAATTATTTGCTTTTGGCTAGTATAAAGGCATTATCAGGAACTGTGTAATTTGAAGCATACCATTTACGCAGGACTACAAAATTGGGTCTAATGAATGTTTTCTAATAGGTAAACTGGCCTTTTTTCCGGTTTTTGTTGCCTCTGAGGAAATTAATTTTATATTTAAATAACCAAGATTACGACAACTACTATGTTTAAAATCTGATTCTTAATGTAACCTAATTTAATCGCATACAGATCGGGATATTGGTGTACATATTTTCTAAATATTCAATATTAACCAAGTGTAATGTATGAAAAAACCTGTAACTCACAAACTGGCAAATTTCGACATCTATAGATCGGCATCAGAACTAGTTTGAAGCCCATCAACGCAGGTCAAAACTACCGTAAGTCCAAAAAAATTTATGAAAGAGCACCAGCGACGCTCATAATTTTAACAATGCTGTAAAAGCTTTACTTAACAACCAGACATTATGAGTAAAAACTTTAGCTAATGAATGTTTTGGCTGGGTACTTGTTGCTTTCCTCGAAAAGTACAATAATCTTTCGGATTCTGGTCGGTGTGAAACTAAGAATCCCGTTAAATGGGCTAGGAGTCCGTCTCAAAGTTATCCAAATTACTACGTTGTACACAAAGCAAAGTCGAAACATTATTATAAATATACGAAGCCCTCTATACAAAAAAATATTTAAGATTTTCATCAACAAGATATTTCTAACATGGTATCCATGATGCTACTTGAAGAGTTGTCAAAAGGACGAAACCGGTCTACTGAATAAATTACCTTTTCTTCATTACTTAATTTATACTAACAATTATATATATATATATATATCTATATATAAATTTATATATATATAATGGGATTGGTAATTATATCACGCCTGCAACCTTGATTTAAATAATTTTTTATCAAGGCCCACATAATAAATCTTCGTTTTATTATATAATTTTTTAATTAAATAACAGTTCATCAGGGAGCTTTGTTTTTGTTCTATAACGACTGATTTTGGGTGGCTTATTCGAAGCAAAGTATGCAACACCTGAATAATAGGCTTCACGGACTCTAAAGCTAATGTGTTCAGGTTCAAGCTCTGTCCGCCAATGGTATTTTAAGAATTCTCAATAAATACGAAATCAATCTACTGAATGAATTGCCCTTTCTACATTTTGCAATGCTTAATTTGTACAGAAAATTTCATGTATAATAAGATTGGTGGTTTTATCATGTTTGAAACCTTGATTGAAATAAGAATTATAATTTACTCGACTGGCGACAAAAAAATTCAGTCAGATAGGAAACAAACTGAAGTAAATGCAGCTGAGCAAGCGGCATCATTATACTTATTAAAATTAACGAAAATCGTACAAGAATATGACTTATCGAACCTGAAATCTGCGCACCCTGCGTTATTACAGACTCGGTAAATATATTATATAGAGTGAGTGAGTGTGGAAGTCGCATTTTTGAGACTTTATATGATGTTAGCTTCACTACTATAGGTTTACACTTTCGTCTAGGAGATTATACCGTCCTATTATCCCCCATTCTTCACCCAAATATGTAGTGGTTAAAGGGCGTAATACCGGCTCCTACTGATGAGTCGCCAGTAAACACGTGATGAATGTGCAAGAGATTATACTTTTCGTTCATGCTGTCTTTGGTTTATCCTTCTGGTCTAAACTGAACTAATTTATTACTAGGTTCGAAACACCTAATACATACTTGCATATATATATTAGCTCTCCGCAACAGACAGTATTTAATTGTTACAAGGGTGACAAAACGTAACTTTGAGCCATTGGATATACAAGAAAACATACGAAAAAAATTACTTTTACATTTATCATGGTCGCGATATTTTTATGAACACCTGACACATTATGTACAGTCATTTGTAAGCCAGTAGGCCGGTTTTTCCTTATTGGACTGGATGAATTGCCTTTTCCACATTATACAATGCTTATTTTATGCTGATATGTGTGTGTACATAATGGGTCAGGTGTTTATACCAAGATCGCAACCTTAATGAAAATTAATTTTTATCACAGATCGCGCGACCAATGGTCGTTTAGTTAAATATAAAAATGTTCGTAAACGTAATAACGGTCAAAGCAAAAACTTGTTCAAATTTTAGTTCATCAATTAAAAATATCTAGATCTGAAACATCATTTTGAAATATGCATTAGATGTTGTGCACCCGGTAACAAATTTGTTCACATTTGACCAGAAGGACAAACCAATAACAGCATGAACGGAACGTATAATTTCATGTGCACATTCGTTTCATGCTTATTGACGTCTCGTTAGTAGGAATCGGTATTTATGTCGTAATTACCACGAAATTTGATAATTGATATCGATCAAGTCTGGAGTGTATGGATTTCCTGGAGTAACAGGCGATGAGAAATAGGTGTAATTATCAATTTTGGTGAAATTTGGCAAACATTGAAATCCATAGTGCTGGTACTATGTGCCGATTCAGCAACCATAGTGTGGCAGCTATGTATCTTTTCGATAACCAAATTGTTGGTATCAGGTTATCACATAATAGCCATAGTATTGGTACCCTTTATAGTCTTGTTATATACACATATATATATATATGTATATATAATATATATATATATATTATATATATATGAAATATATATAATGAGATGGCTTTGAGGTTGCATTGTCTAAGACTCTATATGAAGTTAGCTTCACTACTACAGGTTTACTCGTATAGAAGATTGCACCGTCTTATTTCCCCACATTCATTACCAAAATACATAATAGTTTTAGAGCGTAATACTGGCTCCTACTGATGAGTCGCCAATAAGCACGAAACGAATATGCACGAGATTATACGTTCCGTTCATGCTACCTTTGTCATATTTGCATTAAATTGTTACCAGGTGTCAACACGTAGTTGAGATTTAAATAAGGAGCAAAATAGACCTTCATGTTAAATTTCTTGTGTCATCATCATATTGACTGTTCAGTGTAGCTTTTGATCTTATCTTCATCGCATAATTTTTGCCGTTCGACAATATATAGAATTTTGGTCAAAGCGATACGACATATTTCCATTTTTCTGATAGGGCCAAACTCGTATATTTGTAGCAAAATGTATGCATTCAATCCAACTTTGCCCAATTTGCCATTTAAAATTTTCTCGTATAAAGTATTAGATATTGAAGTCGTGTTAAGTTCTGGATAAAAGAAAAAAGGGGATCTTAAAATATTTTGTATAAACCTGCTTTATAATAAATTTAAAATTTATCACACACTATATGACTTAATTAAGATTTTTAGGTTAAAGGCCATCTATGCAAAAATTGGTCCAAAACCAGACTGAAAAATAATGAATATATATATATATATATATATATATATATATATATATATATATATATATATATGTGTGTGTGTGTGTGTGTGTATGTGTGTGTGTGTGGTTGTTTAGTATCCCTTGAACACTGTGAAAGTTAACAAATGCAGTCCTTTTGCTGGACCATTATTTTCTCATTCTTGTGTTAATTTTCGGTAGTTATCAGTATTTCTGCGGATAGAAACTGAACTCCATACAATTAATTTCAAAGCCTTTTTAGTTATCCTCTTTGCCACAGCAACCCGCGTATTGCATGCAATCCTCGCTTTAATACCCAATATCTCAAGTGGGCTCTTTTATCATTTACTAGACCTGGTTTCGAGATTATTTAATCAATCCACGGTAGTTACCGGGACTGCTGCGAGCAGAACGTTGTTAAACAAATGATTTACAGCGCCAAGATCCTTCCGCAATATACCACATAACTAATAAGAAATTGTTCAATACGGAAGAAACGATGGTCTTGTGGTAGAAATTCAGTTGCTAATGCATGCAACGTTACATTTATTGCAAATATATAGATATATATATATATATATATATATATATATATGCAAATATATTTAATTTTATGTGATTACGTTTTAAGAACTGGAAATGGTCCAAATAAATACATTAATAGAAATAGTTCTGCCATATTGAAACCAATCTATAATGGGTCAAATCTACTTATCTCTCATCTTTATTATTGATTAAGCTAAAAAAAATTAAGGGCTGTTCAACGCTTCATTAAAATTCACCAGTATTTTAATTTTATAGGTTATTCAACATAACATAAATCATTGTTAATGCACTTTAAATCATGCACTTGTCAAGAAGTTTTCAAAATCTTATTGGACACAACCGAGGATAATAATTATGGTATTCTTGTACCTCGGATTTTAGTTCCCTGCTTGAATGCAATTTTTTTCTGAATAATTTAGCATAACTTAACAAATATAAATTTTCACGCAATTAAAATCCGGAAAAATATTTTTTGCATAAAATACAAGTATTTCATGTAATAAACAGATTTGTCCAACTAAACATTAATTCATCGCTCGAATGGTGATAACAATTCTTTAAATCAAGTTTGCGAGCTTGAAGTAAACACCAATCCCATTGTATTTAACCAGTCGTCGAACAACATAACAAAACTACCGCCAACCGCAACGCACTGACGCGTTTCGACCTTCCTTGATCATCATCAGAGTACGACGATAGTCAGTTTGCCGTCGTACTCTGATGATGATCAAGGAAGGTCGAAACGCGTCAGTGCGTTGCGGCTGGCGGTAGTTTTGTTATGTTGTTCGACGTGTAGCGAAAGTTGAAAAAAGTTCATATTCCTGACTGCATATAAATTGTTCAGCCGACATTTCCAGTCGTGTCCAATTTATGCGTAACTACTAGAGTTGAGAGACACATATCTAATTTTTCTTTCCATAAATAAGCAATGCGGATTTGTCCTCGCTCGTCAGTTGGCCGTCGTACTCTGATGATGATCATGGAAGGTCAAAACGCGTCAGTGCGTGCGACTGGCGGTGGTTTTGCTATGTTGTTTGACGAATGATTAAATATAATTGGATGGATGTTAACTTCAAACTCGCAAACTCGATTTAAAGAAAGGATTTGTCCATCGTTGGTCTATTTGGCCTTTTAAAAGCCTCTAAAAGTTAGACATTCATGTTGACATTAGCACATATGATTGCCTTCAGTACAAATACCATTAAAATTAGATGTTATGAAAGTTTAAATTCCACACATTTCGCCGGCTCTTTGGCGATGTATGGACCGCAATTAAATAGTTTTGGATTGAATCACTAAAGTTTGTGCCTTACGGTAATTGCCATTATCTGTGTTCATTTTGGACTATTTTTTTCTAAATTGGTAGCGCTTTAGCACCGCTAGTGTTTTCCTGTCATGTGGGTCAATTTTAGGAGCTAAGACGATTATTTATTCACCCTCCACCGGGAATGGGCAACCTTGAGTGCATGTATGGACTAGAGAAATTATGCATAAATTTGGCATGCAAGTACAAATAACCATTAAATTATTTTGACGTAATGCTATTCAGTATTGTTAATAGAGAAAGAATACTGAACACTGCATTCTTTTCTCCTAATGAGTAGTTATTCGTTATGAGCAAAACCATGGTTTATAATTTGAATAGCATTCTGTCTCCTAATAATTTACTGTGACATGCTAGCAGTATTTAACAGCATAACAGTTAGATTCTGCTTGTTGCAGAGATCTAATATACGTGCAAGTGTATATTAGGTGTTGCGCACTTATTAACAAATTAGTTCGCATAGCACCAGAACGAAAAAACAGAGTTAGCATGAACGGAATATATAATCTCGTGCACATCCTTTTCGTGCTTATTGGCGGCTCATAGGTTATCCCGCATTCCTCACCAATATACCGACTCCTACTAATGAGTCAACACTAAGCATGAAATAAATGTGCACCTAAGAATCGAATTTACGTTCTTGCTGTCATGCTTACCACTAAATTTGATAACTGATATCGATCAAGACCAGAGTGTATGGATTAACTGGAGTAACAGGTGTTCAGAAATAGCTGTAGTTCTCAATTTCGGTGAACTAAAGCATAAATTTATATACATCATGTTGGTACCATGTACCGATTTGGAAACCATAGTGTTAGTACCATGTACCATTTTGGTAGCGCAATGTTGGTAACGGTTATTAACATAATAGCCATAGTGTTAGTATCCTTTACAGACTCGGTATATATATTCTATAGATTGTGTTAGCGTGGAAGTCGCATTTTCGAGACTTTACATGATGTTAGACTCACTACTATAGGTTTACACATCCGTCTAGGAGATTGTACCGTCCTATTATCCCACATTCCTCACCCAAATGTAAAGTAGTTAATGAGCGTAATACCGGCTCCTACTGGTGAGTCGCCAGTAAGCACGAGACGAATGTGCACGAGATTATACTTTCCGTTCATGCTGTCTTTGGTTTATCCTTCTGGTCACAACTGAACTAATTTGTTACTAGGTTCGCAAAACCTAATATATACTTGCATATACATTAGTTCTTCGCAACAAACAGTATTTAACTGTAATATATTGAATTGAATGATGTCATGCTTACTGCAAAATGTGATAATTGAAATCGATCAAGGCCAGAGGGTATGGCTTTACTGAAATAACAGGTGTTCAGAAATAGTTGTAATTCAAAATTTTGGTGAACTATGGAATACATTGAAATACATCATGTTAGTACTATGTACCCACTTGGAAACCATAGTGTTAGTACTAATAGGCATAGTGTTGATATCATTTACAGACATGGTATATATATATATTATATACAGTGAGTTGGCTACGAAGTCGCATTGTCGAAGGCTTTATATAAAGTTAGATCCACTACTGTATGTTTGCACATTTGTATAGGATATCGTACTGTCCAATTATCCCGAATTCCTCACCAATATATTTAGTGAGTATAGGGCTTAATACCGGCTCCTACTAATGAATCACCAGTAAGGCCCACACCAGTCCATAGTAATACAATGCTTCATGCTGTCTTTAGTTTATCCTTCGGTCTTTTGAACTAATCTGTTACTAGATGTGCGACACCCAATTCACTACTGTACGTAAACGTAATTCAATAGCGTCTTAATAGTTTAAATTTTTTTTCTTTTTCTTATGCTTTTAATTTGAAACGATATTTTACGTAAGAAATTACTGAAATTAAAATATTACATGTCTAAAAATGTTTTATAATTAAAAAAACAGTAAGTTATATAGACGACTTACACTCCACAAAACCGAGTAGGGTATGTAACACCCCGGAAAAAACAACAAAATAAAACATATAAAATCCCATCATTGGTGGCACTGTTATATTTCAAATTTCCATCTTTTGCTTTTCTTTAACACACATCACCGTTTTATTATAATCCTAGGAAAGGTAATTTTGTCGATTGCAAACAAATCACAACATATAGCAATTGAGAAATTTTCCGCAGTTATCAAGGAAACTTATTAAATTTGAAATAGTTTAATAACACTGCCTGAGTTTTTCCATGCAAGTAAACTGTAAGAATGGAGTGGTAGCTGTCAGACTAGTCTTCTGAGTAGAAATCACGCTGATAACTTGACGATACTTAACTAGCTGAGTTAATATGTAGGTTAAACGTAAACAGGTATATAGATTACAGTTAAATACTGTATATAGATGTTGGTTATACTTATACATATTCTACTTCCTAGTCAGCAATACCGCAAAATTTAATTTTACAGCAAGGGCGATGGACTGATGAGGAGTAATACAAATTTGGAAATTAATATGTGAAATGAATTGTAGAAAATTGGAAAAGTTATTGTAAAGTCGGAAGACTGACACTTTTTGTTATGTTAATTCGCATCCACATGCATTATGCCGGAAGAAATAATAGAAATAGAAAGACAATTATATTAGATACACGTCAAACTGTAATTATGAGGAAATTACATTTTCGTATAATGAATACTCCTTTTATTTATTTATTTTCTGATCAGTTTCGAATAAGCTTTAAAGAGTAGTAGCAGCAGAAAGTGTTGAATTGTTGGTGGTTTACGATGTATTCGCATTTGTATTGATCATATACCCTCAAGTAGAAATGGTAAAATTAGAAATCGTATTATTAGTAGGATTAGCATTAGTGGTGGTAATATTAGTTGTAGGGCAAGAAGAAGAGTTAACAATATTATTTGTATTAATTGTAGTAGCAAGAGTAATATTATTATTAGAAATATAGGTAGAATATAAAGTACCGCTATTATTAATTTCAGTAATATTATTGTTATTATTATTAGTAGTAGTAGTAGTAGTAGTAGTAGTAGTAGTAGTAGTATATGTGCCAATAATAATACTGGTAATAGTAGTAGTTGTAGTCATTCGAGTAGTAGTAGTAGTGGTAGTAGTAGTAGTAGTAGTAGCAATAGTAGTAGTAGTAGTAGTAGAAGTAGTAGTATTAATTTAGTATAATAATAATAATAATCAATGATAATAATAATAATTATTATTATTATTATTATAATTATAATAATAATAATAATAATATTAATAATAATAATAATAATGGATATGAATATGAATAATAATAATAGTAAAAGCAATATTTGTGGTACTGATAGTGGTAGTAGATTTAATAGTAGCAGTAGTGGTGTTGGTGGTGATAGTTGTAGTATTTGCATTAGTAGTAGTAGTAGTAATAGTATTAGTAGTAGTAGTAGTAGTAGAAGTAAAATTATTATTGGTTGTAGAATTAGTTGTACTACAATTTGTACTAGAAGTAGTATTAGTGTTGTTGGCGGTAGTAGTAGTGGTGAAAGTAGCAGTATTATTAATATCAGTTGCATTAGTATTTTATAAGAAGTAATAATAGTAGAATATTTGAAGAAGTTAATTTACTAACCGAAGTATTCACCTTAAAAGCTAAACTTTCAGGATTACCGGCTTACTTTGATAGAGGAGGATATAGATTTCACCATACCTGACTTAAGCACACACGGACACACTCTTATCTACAAGGCAATTGGATCCATAAGCAACTACGATTTTTTAATGCAGCAGTTTCATGAGTCAGTTGGGCAGTATTGTGGAAGAAACGTGTCTGTACACCTGTTTGTGTTATATAATTGCAAACTAAAATAAACAGTTTTTTAATGGAAACGTTACAACTATCTATGTATACATAAACACGTCTATGCATATTTTTGGTGTAGACCGGAAGTGGAGTTTGATTGGCAGGCGGCTTTCTCATTTGTTCAAGTCTATTAACTGAATAGACGCAAGAGCATGCGTTTACGTCTCATTTTAGTGATATCTAATGTAGTACCCCAACAATTGAAGAGAAAAAAATGAAAAAGGCAACACTAACGTAGAAATTCCAACTACAAAAGTGTAGTTCAAAAGAATGTAATATTTTACTGTGTAGATATTTATTCATTGCTTGGCTAACTTAACATTCAAGAAATGTTTAATTTAAGTCACAAGAACTTGAATAAAAAGGAACTGCGTAATTTTATTAGATAAGAAAGACGACATAAGGTGGATAGAATTTCGATATCAACGACTTCGGCAGAAAATGTTGAAAAAATTATTTGAAGTAATTCTCCAGAATATTATCGTTTTCGAGTAAGCTGTAAATATAATTAAATAAATATTGGCTGCGAGGGCGATTATAAAAATTATTTTAAATCAAGGCTGCTACCTTGATATAAATACCAGTCTCATTATATACATAGATTTGAAAGTACAAACTTAGAATTTTTTAATGTTCGAGAATGAATGACTTGCCTTTTCTTATATTATACAGTTCTTAGTTAATTCGCAGAAACCTATTAATATAATGCGACGGGTATTTATATCCAAAATCGCCTCCTTGATATTTTAAAACAAAATAAGCTATAAATTTGTGATTGGTCTAAAGTAATCCTCACATATGATAGCATGTGCATTTCAGCAATTAGACTGGTTTCGTCTTAATTACACACTAATCAAGTGGTGTCCACAATTTCCGCGAACTGGACAGGCATCAGGGTGCAATAGACTCACAGATTTTCAACTCACACCAAAGAAGCCTGGTATCGCATGCTATTTTCCATTATATACCAACTTAGGTAATTTGGTCAGTCTTCCTTGGTATCACTTTAGATCTAAAGTTGTTGCAAGCCATTGCTAACTTGTCATTATAAATTAGTGACCGAGGAATCTGGAAAAGTATTGAATTCACCTAAAATAGCAAGATTATATATATATATATATATATATATATATATATATATATATATATATGTGTGTGTGTGTGTGTGTGTGTGTGTGTGTGAAATTAGAATAGAACATATATTTATTAAAAAAATTTGGTAATGGACATTTATTTCAAGAATACCTAAAAACTTTACAATCTTTCATGTATATTCATCCTACGTTTTAATTTTATTGAACGAGTGGAAACTGGATTGGTCTTGATAAACTCAACTCCTAACTCCCAAATCTAACTCTCCTTCCATATATATATATATATATATATATATATATATATATATATGTGTGTGTGTGTGTGTGTATGTGTGTAGAGAGAGACAGAGAGGGAGAGAGAGTTGGTGTTGCAAAATACTGAATGATATGCACCCTGATACAAGTGGACGGCTGTATGTCTCGAAACCACTTGGTGCTCTGTCTAATAAGGAAGAAACTGGTCAAGTTGATGAACTGCCTTTTTCTATCTTATTTATGTGTATTTTGTACAGACAGCATATATATATATATATATATATATATATATATATATTCAAATATTACCCTTGTGCTTCGAAATATCAATGTTTGCAGTGACGTAAATTTCCTTCATTTGTGGCATTGACTTTTATGGGAAATGAACGTTTCGCTTCTGAAGAAGATCCTTTGTGGTTGTCCTGTTTAGCCTTAACAAAGTTAACTTGATATTCTGCTAATTATAACTAAAGAGTGCAAATAATTAGCATAGTCTTTGCGGCACTTAATCATAAACTCACTCTCTAAATAATCTAAAGATTGTTTAATCGCTACTAAATCAATTTGATCAGCAAAAAATTTTTTATCGGAGATAGTACAATTTTCACTGCAAGAGAAATGTATGTACAACAATTCTGGAAACCAGCTACTTCAACAAAGGCGTCATAGTTTTTTATTTATGTGATATCAATGCCACAAATAATTAATAAACGTTGAGTAAGTTGCAGAAATGAAAACACTGGTTAAACTATCCAGCGGAGAAATTCGATCAATTTGTATATCTTATATTACTGGCATCAATTGCATTAGTGCACTCTATTTAAATAATTTTTGCTGACCTGCAATAAACACCAATAACTTTTTTATTTAAAAAGTTGTAATACATAGCAAAGCTACCGTCAGGTTCGCGAATTGACACATTTTTATCTTGCCTGTTTATAATCACAATCGGACATAGAGTTTGCTTAGAATTATCAGACCACCAAAGATGCACAAGTTATAGCCAAGCTATAAAGAGCTTCTATTCCAAGCTTTCTTATGTAATATGTACTTGTCTGAAATAAACTTGACCTTGTTACACATAACAAGCATTGTATCCGACATGTCCACAGTTTAAGTATATATTAGTTGTTGCGAAACTAGTAACAAATTAGTTCAGCTGTGACCAGAAGGATAAACCATGGATAACATGAACGGAAAGTATAATCTTATGCACATCCGTTTCGTACTTACTGGCGACTCATCAGTAGGAGCCGGTATTACGTCCTTTAACCACTATATATTTGGGTGAGGAATGTTGGATAATAGAACGTTACAACATTCCTCGCCCAAATATATAGTGGTTAAAGGACGTAATACCGTCTCCTACTGATGTGTCGCCAGTAAGCACGAAACGAATGTGCATGAGATTATACTTCCCGTTCATTCTGTCTTTGGTTTATCCTTCTGGTCACAACTGAACTAATTTGTTACTAGGTTAGTAACACCTAATACATACTTGCATATATATTAGTTCTTCGCATCAAACAGCATTTAAATATCCACAGTTTCTTCATTAGAACTATTCCAATACACATTTTTGAGATTTCAATTTACATCTTTGGTCAATTGCACTCAAACTTGACGCAAATCTACCTGGTAAAACGACAGCAACTTTTTCAACATCTATCAGTTAGGTGTATAACACAGCATAATTTCGTATGTTCTTCACAAACCGGATATTAGGAAGACAATTAAAAGTACTTTTAGAATTAAAATAGATATAAATATATCTGTCTTGAATGAGAATACCACATTTGTCACAAGTTGTGTTTTACTCTTGTGCGTATTGTGTCAACCCTGAAGATGAGACTGGAAATGAAGTCTCGAAAATTTGGTCAAAGAACAATGGAAAATCTTGATCCAACGTCATTTTCAGACAATCAGCTGATTGAAGGCTTAAAGAAGAAGGGACAAGTGAGAACCCATCAATTGAGGCCAAAAATTACATCATCTGAATATGAAGGAAGTTCAAGATTTTACCGACCTATGAGTGCTACCAATTGTCCCGCACAAGCAAAATGCGGTCAAATCCGAAACGAAAAGGACAGCACTGAGACAACAAATATATCTTTTAGCATTTAAATATCCACAGTTTCTTCATTAGAACTATTCCAATACCCATTTTTGAGATTTCAATTTACATCTTTGGTCAATTGCACTCAAACTTGACGCAAATCTACCTGGTAAAACGACAGCAACTTTTTCAACATCAGTCAGTTAGGTGTATAACACAGCATAATTTCGTATGTTCTTCACAAACTGTTCATTTTTGGTTTTATTATTTGTTAACTGAAAACAATATAAGGTAATTTGAGGCTAAATATTTAAAATCAATAAAAAATGAGTTTTGACGGGCAAAACAGGGACTAGATGATTTTGCGATATCCGCTCAGGCAATATTATCTTGTAAACCATAGTTATGCGTGAACAATGAATTCAATAATTTGACGGGAATATCTGCTTCGCAATTTCCATGCTGTAATTTTATTTGTTTATGACTGTTTTCGTTTTATCCATTTAAAAATGGCAATTGAACAATGGGTTCTAGCAAACGTTTCCTCCGAGAAAGCATTTGTCACGTTTTAGGCCAAAACGGTAATTCCACGTTCAAATATTACTTCACCAATTGCATTTAATCGTGATTTACCTTCACCCTAGGAATATACCCCTCGTAGTTCGATGATGATCAAAGAAGTTGTAAATATTTAACTTCATGAAACTGAACGTACTTTCGTTATACTATTCGACTGGGTAAGTACAATTTGCTTCGGTTTTTGTTTAAATTCTGCAAACATTATTTATTTGATTGTCATTACACACTTTGCAATCAATGATTCCTCAATACGAAATTAAAATATATGAAAAACTGTTTTGTTAAGTAAACGTCAAGTGTCTGGATTTGTCCAGCAGTAGAAACAATGTTGCGCTGACCAGCAAGCAAACAGATAGTTTACTATAATCAAGGTTGCACACTTGATATAAACACCTGACCCATTAGGCACTCACATTTTTCATTATAAACCAAGAATTTTATAGGGTAGAAAAAGGCAATTCATCCATTAGACCGGTTTCGTCCCTCTTGAGATCTCATCACTTACTGGCCACAATTTGCCGCGGTCAAGGCTCGTACCTGGGCACGTCTGCTTCAAAATGTAGTGCTCTAACCTTTGAACCACCCTGCCGCAATAATAGGTAAAAAGTAAATTCATCCAACCGATCGATTTCGTCCTTATAGTGCGGCATTGTGGCTCAGAGGTTAGACAACCAGATTCCGAAGCAGACGTGCCCAGGTTCAAGCCCTGTCCGCGGCAAATTCTGGCCAATAAGTAACGAGCTCCCAATAAGCACGACACCGGTCTACTGGATGAATTGCCTTTTCTTCACTATACAATTCTTAGTTTATATTGCCAAATGTGAGTACTTAATGGATCAGGTATCTATATCAAACTCGTAACCTTGTTTATAGTAAATGATATCACCGCCAGCACAACCAATGTTCGTTTAAACGAGTAGTTTGTCCATTAGATACTGATTTGTGCGCAGACCTAATATATTTATGCAATATTGTATTATGTGTTGTGCACCTAGTAACAAATTCGTTAAAATAGGATTAAAAAGGTAGACCAAATTTGGCATGAACGGAAGCTATAATCTCAGAGCAACAAATTCCGAAGCAGGCGTGCCCAGGTTCAAGCACTGTCCGCGGAAAATTCTGGACAATACGTGATGAGCTCCCAAGAAGGACGAAACTGGCCTACTGGATGAATTGCCTTTTCATCATTATACAATGCTTAGTTTATATTAACAAATATATGATCATAGTGGGACAGGTGTTTGTATCTATATCGCGTCCTTGATTTAAATAAAGGTTTAATCTCTAGTTGCCTAACTCAGCCAAGGACAGTATATGCCAGTCTACTATAGCTAAGAACTATCTAACTTAATTTCCACGCCTTAAATTTATGTCTTGGGATCTGATCCTCATTATTCAGATCACCGTCTACTCTGTTGTTAAGTATGGAAATTCGAAAAACATCAGCACGTGCAAATGACGGTAGTTCTATTATGTTGCACGACTGGACAAATAATGTTGGATTGGTATTTATCTCAAGTGTGCATACTTTATTCAATGTTTTTTTGCAATACCCTCAAAATCAATTGTTTGCTTAGATGTTGCTTCAGACTGCGGCTATTTCTTGTTTATACGGAATAATAAATATTATCAAAATAGAAACTGTTCTAGCATCCTATTCATTTTATGCTTATTCGTAAATAAATAAGCGAAAAGTAGTCAGAATTTCCAGAGTTAAAAAACCAGATAAATTGGCATACAAGATAATACGAGATCGAGAGCAATTCCAAACGAGTTTAGCCCTTGCCTTGAAGGATTAACTGTTCATCTGAAATTCATTTGTGCTTGTGCAGATAGAAAACACTTAGTAATGACTTTACGGGTTTAGCCTTGGCAATGAATGATTGTTAAATGATACAAGGTCTGTAAACAAAACATGAGACCTATTAGAGTAAAAAAGAATAACCGAAGGTTAAATGGTACCTCATTTCCAGTATTTAGTATAAATGATGTAGAAGCCTAAGGAAGAAAGGGACGAATCCGGACCCGGCCAATATCAAGACAAATTAAAGGCGTACTTGGAAATGGAGATCAATCGGATTTTGCGAAGCTGATAGTGCCAAGCGACAACCCTCGAACGCAAATCGCGGAGATTCAACATTTGAAGCTCGCTCTACGCAAACATTCAAACGATATCTGTCATAGTAAAAACTCGTAAAATATAGATTAATACGTGAAAACGAAAAGAAGACAAGAATTGAAGAAATTTCCATGAATATATAACATTTAGATACTATTTGTGACGGAGAACTAATATATAAATATATATATATATATATATATATATATATATATATATATATATATATATATATATATATATATATATATATATATATTACATATATATATGTATGCACTTGTGTATTAGGTTATGCGCACCTAGTAACAGATAAGCTCATATTTTAACTAATTTTTTATTAGGTGTGCCACATATAGTACATAATTCCGTGGACATAATAGGATAGCAACAAGCCAAGAAATCACAAGTATTGCCTAATAAAATGAATACTTAGTTAATGTTAAAACTGAATTCGATCAAGGTCATAGTTCGAGACTTTTGATGGTGCAACATGTGTTCTGAATGTCTGTTATTCTGAATTTACAGTTTATAGGTTTCCTATGTATTATATTTTGTGAGTCATCTTGGTAGCCGAACGGCTAATGGCTTTAGGTCAAGTTAACACCATTTTCTGTGGTACATGAATAAATCGAGGTGACCAAAAGCCCACATATATTAATGAATTACACGCTGAGTTTCGGCATAATGACGGCTCTTAAATGTTTCGAGCCAGAAAGCACACACCGCATGAATCAATCGGAGCAAACTTACTATTTTAGATCTAAAGTATCCCCTTTGTCTTATACCAAATATGTTGTTTAAGGATATGTTACGTTTGGTATATAAATATTTTTAGATACTTCAATATATTCAAGCTAAAAAAAACCATATAGCATATTTCAATTCTTCGCAAAATGATGATAAATTTGTTTATTTTCGAAAACAGCTGATATTGTAAAATTTGCGCCTCAATAGCTTCACCTTGGTAATCTTCCTATTTTCAGCTATTGATGACATGTTGCTCACGGTAAAAGCAAAATCAATCAAAAGTACAGAAATGGAATCTTTTTTAACGTAAACCTAATCCGATCCTTCAAAATGCTGCAAATTCAAAAGTGCTCGTTTAATACCATACATGGTTTTAAGTTTGTTAATACATTTTTCTAAATAAAGGCGTAAATAAGTCTTGTTTATATAATTTACTATATATTTCATGAGGTCTTATGAACGTTCATCCTAACATGAAAGTTTGACCATTATAAGAATTTCGGTGGTTGTCAGCATAAATCTCTGACGTTAATAATCGCACTATTCCACAAAAAGCAATATTTAATTTCTATTTCTGTTAAATCTGACGGTATGATTAAATTATTTTTGTGTGAATAATAAATATTGCGAGGTTATACCGTAATTGATATCGCATTAATTGTGTGATATTAGTCGCATTAAGCATTATTTTCATCACATATGATTTAATATACACAGGTAAAATTTCATTAAAAAAAAATATATAATGAGGATATTATTAATAATATTAACATTATCTTTTAACAAATTGTCGCTTTCGTCACCTGAACCATCAGTAACATCAGTATCATAATCATCATCATCACAATTAGCAGCAGCATAATAAAAATAATAATAATAATAATAATAATAATAATAATATTATTAATAATAATTATTATTATTATTATATACATTATCACATTTTTTAGTATCATTATCATTTTTATTATCAACATTATTAAACTTATTAGTATCATTATCAACATCAACAATATCATTATCCTTATCAACAGCCGTTTTAACATTCACGTCTTCTTCATCATCATTATGAACTACCTCCATCCTTTTCATTTTCATTAGCAGCAGCAAAATCATCAAAATCATCTTTATACTCATGCTCATTAATATCATAACCATCAGCATTAATATTATAATAATCATATTTATTATCCTCATTATCATCATCACTAACATTACAATAATCAATATCATGATCTTCATCATGATTATAATTATTATAATCATTATGATTATGATTATTATCTATGTTTTAATGAGCAACAAAATTATTATTATTATTGTTATTATTATTATTATTATTATTTACGTTTCAATAGAAGTTTTATTATTCTTAAAACAGATGTGTCCGTGTATTTGACCTGTGTTAATGACAACGATTGAATTGAAGTCTAACAATTTTTAAACCGATATTGTACGCGAAGCTACATTTTCTACCTCAATTATATCACATGTTAGGTAATCAAATCGATTATAACCATGGTAATATTACATGCACAAGCTTTACCTACTAGCAACACCATGTTTCGAACAATTTCACAATTAGCATTTTATGTATACGTTATGTTGAAAAGTAGGCACCTTTTAATAGGTGATTCATCTACAGAGTGTGTTCAATGCAAAAAAGTCGAATCGAATTCTTGCGCACGCGTTTTTAGCATTTGTGTGTGTGTGTATGCGTGTGTGTGTGTGTGTGTGTGTGTGTGTGTGTGTGTGTGTGTGTGTGTGTGTGTGCGTGTGTGTGAACGTATAAGTGAGCATGTGTACAAGCATGCGTGAGCAGAGGCGGATAAATGTCAAATTTATATTTTACCAGAAAACTGTCTAAACATTTAGTGCGAAATAGATTGTAGAGCCAAAATTGAAAGAACATTTCGTTAAAATTGAACTGGATAACTCATAAGTTCAGAACAGTTGACCATTAAGAAGCCCTTAAGTAATTGAGGATTTCCTGCCTTAGTGCTACAAGCCACTATCCAGTCCAGACGACTTCTATTGTGCAATACCATGCAATTGTCAACCTTTCTTATTGTTACAATTATCGGTCTAGTCACATCAGCTGTCCATCATGTCATAACGGAAAAGATAACAAGACGAGTAACTCTCGACCACGAGGGCTTCTTCACAGATGAACGTGGTATGCGTCTGAAATTTCATGGTTTCAATTCTGTGCTTAAACAACCACCGTACTATGACGAGCAGGCAAGAAACACGACGGTTCTCGAGCTGTACCAGTCGTGGGGTTTTAATGTGGTCCGCCTTGGCGTTTTGTGGAATGCAGCGATGCCACAGCGCGGAGTTTTCAACAATACCTATTTGGACATTATTCAAGAAATTGTCGAAAAAATGAGTGATGCAGGGATATATGTGTTAATAGATATGCATCAAGATGTGCTCTCGTCGCGATATGGTACATACGACGCGATTCCAAACTGGTTGCTCGATGACCTACCGCAACCAAATTGGTTGTTTAAATTTCCATGGCCCCTTAGAAAGTCACCAACTGAGGAGTACTTTTTCGAGGGATATCTTACATACGCCTGTCAGAAAGCGTTTCAGTCTATTTATGACAATAAGGCCGATGCTTGGACTCATTGGGCTGACTATTGGGCAGAAATCTCCAGACGCTTTCGTGGAAATCCGGCTATTTTAGGCTACGAACTAATTAATGAGCCGTTTGTCGGAAACGCTTTCACAAACCCGCTTCGACTTCTGCCAGGCAGGTTAACATCTCGTTTTTATTTATTATTTGTATACAAGTCATTGTTTTTCGTGAATAGATTTATTTTGTACTAGATGTAAATTGCTGATTTTTCTGAATATATAACGAATTTATAACGACGAAACACGAGAGACGTAGGCTTTACGTTTGTATAAAAATTATGTTGTCAATTGAATAAGGTAGGTAGCAATTGATAATATCCTATCGGTTGGCTGATATTGTTGATAAATGTGTACAAAATGCAGGATATATTTATCAGTAGGCGTAGATGTAGTATCTACGTACTCGAATATAACGCTGTCTGAAGCTCTGGATTGTTTTCGATGTTTCCTAGTTGATCAACCCTTAGTATTAGAAGAAAGCTAAATGACGATTGGACATATCATGGAGTTGTGTATATGTATGTCCTCTACTTGTTTTAAATTTAGGTATGAATTTTATAAACTAATTCGAGGAATCACAATGGGACAAATATTGACGGTCCCAATAGAAAACATCTTTATGCAATTACTATAATAAAGGTTGCGATTTTTATATAAACTCCTGACCCATTAAGTGCATACATTTGTCAGTATAAACTAAGAACTGCATAGTGTAGAAAAAGTAATTCATCCAGTAGACCGGTTTCATCCCATGCAATGATTTTAGTTTTATTTATGTTGTTGAGATCATGCGAAAAATCAAGTTAAGAAGAGGCAAACATAGAATTGCATTTGAGTATGGATATTTTGCTAAAAATAATCTTGCTCGTCATGTAGTGGAGACTGGGCACACTATTGACTGGGATGAATGCAAACGCATAAAAAAATATGTAATTGTAATATGATGATCAGATGGATCAGAGAATCTACCGAAATTAAACCCAGGGATAATATTATGAATGAAACAGCTGCTGAAAATTCGTTCGATTTGGAAACCCGCCTTAGTTAATTGCAGGAAAGGACGATTTGATGAATTAGAATCTGAAGCTAGCTACATAAAAAGATTAGGATTAAGACTGGCTTAATGTTGAGTTCATTATCTTATTAATGGTTAATCAAATATTGAAAATATAAGCCCTCTAAATTTCACCCATAACTGTTCATTTGATTTTAAAATTTTTAGTGATTTGAACGCTTATTAAAAGCTTCGATCTTCTTTCCTTACAATGCTTATTCTTTCTTTAAATAATTTTCTAAATTTTCTTGTCTAACTATCACATATTTTATGTCATAACTTAATAAAGCTTCTTAATTTATTGAATATTATTTTTGTGACTTGCCCCTCACCTATTAAAAACATTCTAGTAATATATCAATTAAAATGTTAATAATAAATAATTAGTCTATAAATTTAAACATTAATTGATTGCGCGGATGGTGGCAACAATTCTTTAAATCAAGTTTGCGTTCTTGAAGTAAACACTAATCCTATTGTATTTAACCAGTCGTCGAAGAACATAACAAAACCACCATTCCAGTCGCACGCACTGATGCGTTTCGACCTTCCATGATCATCATAAGAGTACGACGGCAAATTGACTAGCGAGGATCAAACTGCATTGCATATATATATATATACAAATGCAGTGGGATTGGATGAACGAATATACTCAACGAATCCAGAACAATGGCTGTAGATACTGGTAGAAATAATATTTACACAAATGTTATTCCCTGGAGTACGTTGTTTTGTTCTTACATTTTAAAAATGGTGAAATTAGAAACTATCAATTTATTGAAATACCGTGGTCACACTATTCCACGTACAACACTCAACGCATATATATCCTATTCGTGTAGATATGGTGAATGTGTGGAACGTGTGATGTATTATCAAAATTGTCTATGTGAGGAAACAATCCCAACTTACGTGATTAAGCGTTGGAAAAGTACCAATCAGCATCAAACAGAGAAACTCATCGGCGCATTCTTGAAAATGTCATCGAAGAAGAAGAAGCAAAAGCGGATAGCTACAAACTTAAATGTCTATCTATAGAGTCTAAACTGCAGATGTTAGAAGATGGAATTCGAATTAATTTTTTAAAAGAGATAGCATGGATTACAGAAGGTGCGAGGAAGAGAGAGATTAAAAAACTAGCGCGGAATGCAGTGCAATGTTCTAAGCTCAAAATGTTTCCTGAGAATCCAGGCAAATTTATTTTTAATTACACCGACATAAATCTAACAAAACATCAAAATGAAGTTCTCTCTCTCTTGGACCGAAATACTGCATAACAAAAACTAGAATAAACGAACGTGAAGAAATGCATATGCAGGCATCAATGGAATGCTTCTTTGAAGATGCCACAAAACACAAATCAAATGAAAAATACGACATCTCGCTCTTTAAATCGGACCTCCGATGTGCGTATGGCCAATATATGCGCACATTCAAAGGCAATAAACTGGTCACCAAAAGGCATCTAGAAGAACTAAATAAGCTACAACGAAACAAACAAATCAGACTCATGAAGCCAGACAAAGTGACAGGCGTAGTGTTAATGAACTATACGGACTATAGTCAGGCGATGTTACAAATTCTGAATGACAAATCCAAATTAAAACGCGAAGAGGTACAACGCGACACTACGGCAAAATTAGAAAATTCCATAACGAAGATTCTAAAACGAATTATTTCGACGGTCGAGGCTAAACAAGAAATCGACATATAGCACAAAAATGCTTTTATTACAGAATGCAAACATGCCAAGCCCGTAGGTTCAACGCAGTTGATATTATATGGGTTGCCCAAAGTTCACAAAATGACCAACGATGAAAGACTTCCGCCTTTCAGGCCCATTTTATCTTTGATAAATTCCCCACAGCATAAGGCAGCCAGACTATTATGCCGGATTATAAAGCCTATCATGAAAGGAAGAATAGACCACGTTGTACAGGATAGCTTTCAATTCGTAGAAAAAATTCGCGACCTAAATTTGAAAGAGAGGAAAATGGTGTCCCTCGATATAAAGTCACTCTTTACTAGCATTCCAGTAAATAAAACTATAAATATCCTATGTGAATATATACGATCATCAGGAGCGGAAACACTGATAGAAGTGGACGACATGAGAGAACTACTTCTATTATGCACATCCAACGTACAATTCGTATTCCAAGGAGTCTTCTACAGACAAATTGACGGCATATGTATGGGTAGTCCTCTTGAGAAATAATGGCTATCCGGACTGGTTCATCGAATACAACTTGGGGCAACGCAACAAAATCGATGCCAATTTGGAAGAAAATCAAACTCCCCAGATAGTAACGCTTAGTGTTCCCTTTGGAGGTGATCTTCCAGCGGAAATCTTCAAACGAAAAGTAATTCGAGCGACAAAAGCACAATTTACATCAATACAGGTGAGAGTGGTGTTCAACACAACAAAACTGATGCGCACGAATAACAAAGATAGCCTCTCTGTGACGTCAACACCTTTGTCTGTATACAAATTTCAATGTACCTGCAACGCTCAGTACATCGGCAGATCAAAAAAGAGGCTCGAAACTAGAATAAATCAGCATCTCCCTCAAGAACTATTAAAGAGGGGTGCAGCTCCTGCACAAAAATCAGCAATTTGCGAACATGTACTACTCACAGGTCATGCTGTTAGTAGTAACAATTTTTCAGTTCTCTACAAGGCAAAAACAGAGAAAATGCTTCTGGCTTTTGAAGCTATTGCAATTAATAAGCTGAAGCCCTGCTTAAACGTGCAGAAAATAATTCAAAAAGAAATTAAATTGGACTGGAACAAAGACATAACTGACATGCCTTTAAAAATAGCCAACGCTTCGCAAAATACGACACATACATCAATTACGGACACAATTACAATGAAAGCGATGACACACCAAATGACGTTACGCAAAAGGAGTGGTCTAAATTGCGCAAAACAAAGGCTAGCATAACGAAGAGGAGATTGGTTACAACAAATGTACAGTGGGATTGGATGAACGAATATACTAACGAATCCAGAACAATGGCTGTAGATACTGGTAGAAATAAGATTTATTAATAAATGTTATTCCATGGAGTACGTTGTTTTGTTCTTATATATATATATATATATATATATATATATATATATATATATATATATATATATATATATATATATATATATATAATTGACTCAAAGTTGCAGAATACCGCAAAAAGAAATCATATATCTGACGAGTTCAGCCTTTATGTAGGCACTTCTAAGCTTTGAAAAACATTGACGCGTTCGAGGATAAAACATGCGGCCATTTGGTTCTGTGTATAACTGCCGATTCGATTATTTTTCTATTTTGATGCGGAAATTAAAGGGTATCCACTTCAACTTAAAATTCCAAATAAATGAGTCCGATCTCTCATAATATATCAGAAATCATGTCACCTGATGCAATAATATAGAAAAAAGATTAGTGATAGGGTGTGTCTATATATATATATATATATATATATATATATATATATATATATATATATATATGTATTCTTTATAATGTCCATTGCCTTCAAATATTCCACAATTTATTTCTTATTAAGAGAAAAAAACATTAATAGCAAAGTGGCTAATGGCCATTTATTTTGAGACTACTATCCATCACTTTACAATCTTTCATTTGTATACATCCTGGGCTTTCATTTGATTATGTTTCTGGTAACTAGGCCAAACAGAAAATTGAATTAAAACCAATTCAGACTAGTTGCAGCCGACAAAATCAAATGGAAATTCAGGATGTATACAAATGGAAGATAGTAAAGTGATATTTATTAGGCTAAAAAAATTGCCATTTTCCACTTTGGTATTAATGTGTTTTTCTTCCTTATAAAATATATATATATATATATATATATATATATATATATATATATATATATATATATGTTATTTTGAAATGCGAGCTATAAAAATATTTATTGTACCCTTCCCATGTACAAAAGCGAAACGAAATCTTTTCTGTCGCGACTGGCGGTAGAATTGTTTCGTTGTTCGACGTCTGGTTAAATACAATGGGATTGGTGTTTACTGCAAGCTCGCCAACTTGAGTTAAAGAAATGCTTGTTTAATTATATAGACTTTGGGCTTGTTGTATGACATAAAGGGTTTCGTATATGTTTCATACGAGTTTAGACTACTCTACATAGAATTGTGATTGAAATTAAGTTGACCTTAAGCCATAATAAAGTAATATGCTTGAAAAGTACTAATTTGTCAGACCGCGGTATAACTTTTTCATCAACTGTTGCCACAATTTTGATGGATTTGGTTGAGCAATTGCACGTGTAAAAACAAGAAACATTTTATTAGAGTAAGCAAATGATATTTGGCATTCAGCTCTATGACTCTTTGTGTTATGAATACAATGTTTAGTTCATACGTTAGGAAATAGAGCTTTAGTGTTTAGATTCAAACAAAGTGTAATTATTGTTGCCGGTATGTGGCCTCATAGAAATAAGTGCAAGAAGACATGCTTTTTGGAATCGTTTTTACTACAAATTGGGCGCAGTCTACTGTTAACTTCCACAAAATTTGCTTCAGGTAGCGTAGATCTTCCCTGAACCTGTGTTTGAAACAGATCTATCTCGCATAGCTTGTTAGGTTGTTTTTGAAATATGGAGGCATACTGCTTTTATCATTAATATATTGTCCGGAAAACGTAGATTTCCTTATATTGCCAATGTAAAATCGCCTTTTACCTGTCGAGTGAGTTGAAGGTCTAAGAACGTTAAGTCTTGTAATTCGCTATCTCGAAAGTAAATTTGATAAAATCAAATAATCCATGCTAGCACGAGTAGCGGTAACAATTCTTTAAATCAAGTTTGTGAGCTTGAAGTAAACACAAACCACACGATAGTTTTGATAATGTGTTTTACGTCTTGTTAAATGCAATGGGATTGGTGTTTACTTCAAGATCGAAAACTTGATTTAAAGAATTGTTGCCACCACCCGCACAATCAATGATTATTTAATTGAATTATCTATATAAATATCTGGCGAAATCTGCAAAATAATTTAATTTTTGTGACTGAATAGAAATTATGCTGTCGACACTTACAGTGAATTACAATGTATGCGAGACTACTACAGATAAGAGCTGTATATCTAACTTTGTTGTCCATACACGTATGCATTTCGGTTTGATCATCGCTAGTCAGTTTTCCGTCGTAATCTGATGATGTTCAGAACATGTAACTGACGGTAGTTTTGCTATATTTTTCGTCATCTTGTTAAATACAATGGGATTGGTGTTTACTTCAAGCACGTATACTTGATATAAAGCAAATTTGATTCCTGGATCAGCTTTGTTGAATATTTTCAGTCAGTTGGATTTACAGCTTTTTGAATGAAAAACGGGGTATCAGCGGCATTATTCATTTGAAATGTGACCTGCTCGACTTATTTTTGGGCTCGTTTTCTCAAGTAGTTACAAGTATACAACAGCCAAAATGGAGCGTAATGCTGCTTCCAAAAACTACAAAATTAAACCCTCGAAAAATTTACCTTAGCTGGTAAATTGTATGCTTTGTTGATAAAGAAAATATCAATCGCAGTAAGCGTGTTCAGAGTAATATTAGTTATGCCGCATTACATGCTTTCCGAACAGATAGTATTCAGGCGAAAATGAGTCCTTGATTGTGAGTATGCATTTCTTCCAATTTAAATTTGGTCTCAATAGAAAAACGGGCGCAAAAATTGTAAACGAAAAATTTTTATTCCAGGGTTTTTAAAGAGAAGCGAAATAACAAAGCATCGTTTTACCAGAGGCTATGGAAGACCCGTTATAATGCCGCCCAATGGGGAATCATGTTCGTAAAGCTTACATTAATTAAAATGTTTAAAGAAACGTTGTGTCGGTGTGTCGCAAATATATATATATATATATATATATATATATATATATATATATATATATATATATAAGTGATAATAGATTTTATAAAGACCATGAATGGCGAGGAACGTAAAAATGGCCACTTTACCTGATATATGCAAAATAATAAGCAAGCTTTAGTTTGAAATCGGTGATAAATAAAATTTATGGCAATTTTCAAGTATATAAATATTTAATGGTTAAAAGAATTAGTATACGTCTGATAAAAAAGCCAGAAATGACTATTAAAAACTGAAAGCTATAACTTCAGTACATGACGAATTTTAGGCAAGAAATATTTACACTGTTAATGCAGTTAATGCTTGTAATGAGAACTTTATAAATTTAAAATTACGTCTCACACAACAAAACTGAAAACCATTCCATATATTGCTCGTATATACATTGTGTTTTGAGTGTTTTTCAAATAAATTGAACTAGTTATTTAAAAAAAACAAACCCAAGGTTAGGCAATAGTAAACGTACTGGGGATATACCATAGATACATATATTTTATATTTGTAGATGTTTTTACACATTGTTGCCTTAAACTGTACAAAAAATATGTTAGCAAATCCAATTCGTGTACAACTACTTGGAAAGTAGCATCACATCATTAGAGACAGCAATGAAAATGCCTTCGACAAGTGAAGCTTTCTGGCATATAACCATGAGAAAAATAAAAGCTAGAATACTAAAACCAACGATAAATAATACTTTTATCAAATAAAATAAAAATTCCAAGGTAATCTGCAACAAGTTTGCCACTGAGCTGGATAGGATGACATATCACGAGTTGTTTTCAACAAAGAAGCCTGATGCGCTCGTGGCCCTATTGTAATTAATTTGTTTATAGTTGACTTTATATGTTTCTGCCACGTAAAAATATATTCACTTTGTTTCTTAAACAAATCTGATGTTTGCTAAAAAGACAATGATCTATTGAGTATTCTAATTAGTTGCAAATGTAAAACATAATCGAGCAATCCAGTTGTTGATGCCTTAATTGCTTGTCTAACAAGGAACACTAGTTGTCAGATTCAAAATACGTACAAGGATGAAGCGCTCTTTTTATTCGTTGTTAGTAATATATACGGCCTACGCTTCTAAAACAGCGGTGGTCGAAAACCTGAATTCGTCCATGACCGTCGATTCACTAGCATGTAAAAAAACTGCACGTATGGATGAACTGTACACCCTACCTTTACGGCAGATTGAGGTGCTCCGCTTCTCACAAGATGACGAAAGTTGTAAAAAGCTATTATAGCTTTCGTGATTCACGTTTTCACGTCGTCACCCGTATTGGCTGAATCATTGATAGATCTACCAAGAAAAAAAACCTATCAACTAAGTGCGGATCTTCCCTTTGGAGACGCAGAGTTTAAGTGGGTCATAGGTGATCCTGTAGAATTATTTTAAATTTAGAGCGTGCAATTTTTATACCGAAAGACGAAGTGATGATTGCCAACCTTCTCACGCGGGCTGGGCAGAATCTAGATTATTAGATAATAATACAATATCGTCCGCACAATCAAAATTGACAAATCTACTGCCGAAGAGAAATTTTTCACCAGATTTCTGAAAGTATGGAAGAGTGCAGTTTATAATGGCATCGAGAACAATATTACGTAAAAATAGAGAAAAAATGCGATAATTCAGTATAGAATCCAATACAATCATATATCTTTATTTAATGAATGCTGTAAAAGTTTAATAAATTAAGGGCTTACCAGTTGCCAAAAAAATATTGAATAAAACATTGTGATTCATTTAGTTAAATGCACTTGCATTTTAGAATGACAGCTATTCTGCAACAGCAATCTGCATGACGTTGTTTAAGCACCTGTCTTAAGGTGGAAATATTATGTATAAAATCTCGTCCAAGTTGGAATCTGTTTTGTTTTCCTTTTGTGTGTGATTAACACGAAGCGCTGTCCTGGCGTAAGATAATCAAATCAAATACTATAGATACGAATGGTGTCAAACTTATACCATGATGGTTATTACACAAATTACCAAGGCTAATATTTAAGATAGGCATGATGATAGACCTTCTCTAAGCAAGAGGCACGGACTTTGCATTCTTTAGAGTAGGACAAAATAGTAAGCATTCCGAATATTTTTAACCATCTATAAATAAGGACTGAAGCAGATCATCGGGGCTCTGTAGTTTTGCCAATTTTAAGCGAGAAGATTGCATTCCGTATGTTCAGCTCTGGAGGTTTTTAGGGATAAATTCTTCATATGCATCGTTCAGGCATACTTTCAAGGATCGGGGTTGAGACGGATTCCCAATAACGTTTATCTTTGAAGTGTTCAGCTCAACTATTAGTACAACACATTTTACCAACTATAAGATTATTGTTACAACGATTTATTGTTTGGCTGACATTAAAGTTTCCCCGATAATTTGCGCGAATAAGTTGGAAAAAAATATAAACTTTTATATTATGCAAGTAATTTCCCATCTATTCCAAAGTTGTGGTCCAAAAGAAACCAAAATCATCTTTAAGAACGTGCTTCGTATGGCTTTTTGTATTAAGTCGAACTAACATCAATATAGCGTCTTTTCTCGATAATCTTCATAGGCATAACAGAGACCGAAAGACTAATTCTAGTCAAGTTCAATTTATGCGAGACTGCTAGAGGTGAGAGCCGCATATCTAAATTTGATTTCCATATATATTCAATGCGGTTTGATCCTCGATAGTCAGTTTGTCGTCGTACTCTGATGATGATCAACGCGTCAGTGCGTTGCGGCTGGCGGAAGTTTTTTTATGTTGTTCGACGACTGGGTAAATACAATGGGATTGGTGTTTAATTCAAGCTCGCAAACTTGATTTAAATAATTATACGGAAGCCTACAACGCCACATACATTATATACTAAATTTTTCATAGCGGAATTTATCATTATCCATGCTGAATTCGAACTTTCACCATCTAGTCCAATTAAGATCGATTTTAGATAATGTTCATATATTTGTTGGAATGGCAGAAAGTTTGAGTAAAATTCTACGACAGATAAGCACATGGAGCAATTCGCCATAGGTGTTCCAAAACGAACGGCAGACTTAGATGAAATCACAGCACATATGAGTACTTGCTACATGATCTACTTGACTTCACAGTTTTCCGGAGACTGGAGGACACCAAGTGGCACGGCGCTTTACCCAATGTCTTATATTTGTACATCTGAAACATAATCTATGCTCCACGCGGAAATCCAACAGACGTTCTCAATTATTGGTGCACTGTGATCTAAGAGTGCACCGTCTACTTAAATGAAATACTGCACCTCTTAAGTGTCCAAATTGAGAATTCAGTTCAACAGTAACCAAGAGTACATCTGAAATTATCGCCTTAAATAATAAAGAACTTAGCCCGCAATAGAAAGCGTTCTTGCTGTCGTCTGCGTTGACGTTGTTGGGAATGCAGGCCGATAAAGCGTAAAGGCGAAATTGATTAAGGCATCTAGCTTTGATTTTAGTGGACGTTTTGAAGCGTGCTGCACTAGATCGGACTTGGCATCTATGGGGCTCTCATCATCTAATAGGAATAGAGCCGCTATAAACTTATGCCCGCTTTCCAAAAAAATTATATATATATATATATATATATATATGTATAAATATATAGTGCGACACCGTTTGCACAGTGAATAAAGTCACACACTCAGAAGCAAATGTTCCATGATTGATATCGATCCGCGGTAAATTCTGCACAGTACCTGAAGAATTTACCATAAAGACGAAACGGATATGCCCAAAGTATTGTCTTTGCAACTTGATGTAATATTGAGTTCACATAGACAGTATACATATAATCAAAAATCCTGCGATTAGACATTATATATATATATATATATATATATATATATATATATATATATATATTCATAGGACCCTTTCCATGTGCAAAAGAAAAGAAATTTTAGCAAAATACAAAGAAACCGCTTTTCTTTAATTTTTCTCTATCTATAATGAACATCACATTATATATAAATTAAACACGATAAAAATGTAGACATTGAGTAATTGTTAAATAAGAGACCAACGAATCAATTGCGTGCGTCACATACAGTTTGAGCTCAATGCTTGAACATACTTTTTCTGCTTACATAAATCCGACCGCCATTTGTTTAGCCGTAAAGATTCGTATGTGGCCTATTTCCTTCTGTTATAGCATTTAGTATTTATATTCAATACTACGTCTAGAGTACGTACGTATGAGATTTCAACGATGTTTTGTGCTATTTCAGACGTTTATTTAACATTTGATTTAAAACAGGCGTTTAAGTTTCAATGTTCTCTCATTCGAGTAATTAAACGTCTGGTCGATCGGTCGATCAAAATGTAACAGCCGTTAATGTCGACATCAAATATTATTTAACAATATAAATGCGCAAATTGTCGATCAATTTACGTAGGTCGGTTGACCAGACAATTAATTATTCGAAAGAAAGAACATTGAAACTTAAACGCCTGTTTTAAATCAAAATGTAAATACACGTCTGTAATTGCGCAACACTTCGTTGAAACATCACACGTATGTTCTCCCTACGTAGCATTTAAGATGATTACTAAATGCAATATAAGAAAGGAGTTAGCCACAAACGAAGATTCATGGATAAAAAAAATGCAGCTGGATTTATGCCAACGGAAGAAGCTAGTCAGGCATTGATCTTGAACTGTAGGTGACGCACGCAATTGATTGGTTGTTGCCTTATTTCACTCTCTCTCCATGTTTACATTTTCTATCTTCTTTTGCGTTTCCACTTATATAAAACTAGAAGAAAATGAGAAAGAAACGGTTCTTGTACCTGATAAAATCTCGTTCTCTTTTTGCACAAGGAAATTGTATTATGAATTTTATTATGGCTCGCATTCGAAAAGAATATATATATATATATATATATATATATATATGATCTGATATGATATATGATATATGATATATTTTGAAATATTGTGCCATGATTTCATCATATATATGCTGTCAGTATAAAATTATCTAAACATAATATAGCGAATGAAATTCATCAAGTAGACAGATCTCATTTTATTAAGCATTCATAATGAAATTGGCTGAATTGTTGTGAAATGAGCTTAAATATGAGCGTATTTGCTTTAAAGTTTGCATCTAATCCATTGCGTAAGCCAAGAATCGCCTTACGCGCAATTATCAATAATTTGTCAAAGTGCATTCTTTGGGAAGTCCTTTCTTATGCCTTGTTGATTTTATGCTCGCAGTATACATATATATATATATATATATATATATATATATAATGAGAATATTTGAGGTAGTCTCGATGGAGACACACGGCAAATGATAGCTAGGTATTGATAAATAAATGCACAATATGAACTCATGAGGAGCAATATAAATGGGCAAAAATCAAAACTTAACTAAATCTTTATTCTTTTTTTACTGTGTACATTTGCTGTTTATTTTTCAGAGCATGGCTAAAGTCTGATTATGAATTATTTTATTTTAACCGTACGAATGTTACAATATGTAAACAAAGATCTAATTTATTATTAATTGAATGAATGCAATTGTTAGACAAATTAATATACTGACATTTTTACTCACATGTTTCGCTTCGTAAATGTCTCCGACAAATTTTGCATCTGGGCATATATATGTATTGTTTGTCTGTCCAGAACTATCAGTGACCATGTTATCATTACTTATTGTCGTTTCATTTGCCTTAGACCAATCGGATGTTGGGATTAATTTTTCACTTGATGAGTTACCAATTGCAAACTGACTCTCATCTTCTTGTACGCAAGTAACCTGTGCCTTTGAGTGCCGTTGATGAGTAGATAAGCGAGGCGATTGCACACCGTATGACCGGTAATAGCAGTAGTCTGAAGTATTTTTCTCGACAGGATACGTTATTGTATCCAGTGATGAGCCTTTATCTGGCCAACTTCTTGTGTTGTCTTTGGCTACGTAGTCAAAATCATAAAAAGGATTTCCCGAAACGTCTTCATCATCTTCCTCCCCCGTTTTACTACTTATGCCTTCATAAAGACTATTTTTAGGTTTGAAATCTATGCCTTCTGGTGTTCCGTGCAACTTAACGTGTTCCATCGTTGGGTTGGTTCCAGACGCGGTTGTGTTGTACGCGTTGGGTACTTCACACATGTTGAAGAAACTGCGTTGCATTTGTTTGCCATAACACTCTGCGGAAAAGGCTTTGCTGATTCGTTGCCCATTACCGTTTACACGGTAGACAATCGACGAGGATTCCGCGTCCCCTCCTTCAATGCTAGTTGGCAGAATTGTTATCTTTTTATGTGTTATGTGTTGCTGGCCTGGACTTTCACTGAAGTCAGACGACATCGCCTGGTTACTGCTGAGAGTGTTTGCTTGCGAATTTTCAGAATATGTTGGTGTCTCAGATGGTTTTAAAACAAGAAGGAATTCATCGGCTAGAAGTTGTTGAGGAACTGATTTTGTTGTCAAGTCGTGTGTTATATGCCATTTAGCTGGTTGCGCTGTATAACCGCCAAACGAGGGTATGTTAAAATTTCTATCTTGTGTTTTCATTGCTGCATTTGCGTTTTGTGGCGGTATAATAAATAGGTTTCTGTTCCTTTTCCGTGCTGACAATTTTCTTATGACCTTTTCAACTTCAGAGTTTTGTGATTCGCGCCATTCTAGTGATAAAATTGTGTGGCTTGATTGGGACTTCGGCGAGCTAAGCGGAGAATGTGTTGTAGCTGACGATGACGACATAGAAGAATGGGAAGATTCAAGTGAAAACGTGTTTCTCATCGGTGATGTCGGCATTTTTTTATTTCCACTAGAACCACTGGGCCTATTAGTATGAGTATCGTTCATATCTTCGTCTACTTTGTACGTTTTCAATGCAGAAATATTTGTTGCACTATCAGTTGAGGTATACGCTAATGAGCTCCAATTCCGTTGTGTAAGAAACGTTTGTCTTTTTCTCGGTCGTGGTTTACTAAGTCCAATTTTAGCTTCCGAAAGTGCACTTTGGGCTCGATTTCGCTGTGAACCCTCCTCTGAAAAGCATAGAATTTTCGAGGCTGCAACCATATTACAGTTATTGGCGTCATCAATTTGGGAATAGTTCTCTTTAATGCTTTCATGTGAGTTACGGCTGTCTAGCGTAGCTCTTGTCAAATTGGACGAGACCAACGAGCTTAACGAATTACGCCGTTGCCTCCACTGATGTCGTCGACTGCATGAACTGCTACTTCCACTTGCTTGCCTGGTAGTCACTTGATGGCGAGTTCTATCAGAAGCGCATAGATTTCCGTCTTCGTAACATGATTCACCATGCTTTGATGATAAACCGAACCTTCGAGAAGCCTGGTCCTCACGGATGCTGTTGTGTTTCAATTTAGCTTCACTTGGCTTGTAGTTACAGTTTGTGTGCCCGTTGCCGTGTTTCCTATCACCAAATATGTTGCCGCGGTTACCTGTTATTTCACCGAATTCCAGCTGTGGTAAATGTTCATGCGAATCATCCAAATATACCGAGTTAGTGCTGAATACGCTGGTGGTTTTAGCTCGGTGCCTTGGGAGTTTGGTAGCTATTTGATGACTGTCACTGGTTGCACGAACATTTTTTGTGACGTTTGTTTCACACGAACGCGATAGTCCAGCCCATTTTGAGTGCAATTTTTCAGAAGTCCGTATTACAGACGGTTTGAAGGTAGTTTTCTCATCATAGTCACCAATATACTCAACAGTAACCGAGCGCTTCGGACGAGTTGTCGATTTCTTCAGTTTGAGTGCATGTTGGTACTTAGAATCTGTTGGAACTGAAGCAATTTCAGTTGCGTCTTTGCCCACGGATTGCTTGTTGTTTAGTTTACACTGGCTGGGAGAATTTTTTCGTGCGGACCGAAGCCCATAAACGTTACAACCGTGTCGTGTATCTCTGCACCTGTTCTGGGTGTGCTGGAAATTGTGCGAAACAGTGTTTGTTTTTTGTGTCTGCTGCATCGAGGGCTCTGTTGAGTTCCCCGCAAATACCCACTCGCGGAGTGCACTGTCCTCAGGTAAACGCGATACATCAGTCTCGGTAAAAAAGCTTCGTGGATCGTACTGTTTCAGATAGCATGCACAAACAAATAAATGATTGTAAATAAAACGTAATTTATAAGTAAAATTAATTGTCTTCATCTTATAATTTTCTTTTATGTCACAGTTAGGTTATCTTGGTGTAAAATCTTTGCGAACTAAAATACCGCAACCAAATAAGTGGTGTCAGAGACATCTTGCCGTATTTGTCATTGTTTATTCCATGAGATCATTACTGGTTTGCGCGGTCGAATGGGAAAGCATGAATTTTACTATCTTATAACTTTCAGATAGTAGAGAACATAGTGAATGAAATATCTTTTGAAGGCTCTTGCGAATTATGTGCAACTTTTATCAAATTAAAATAGATAAAATTATTGGAAAACAAAAGTCACAGCAACCCATTCGAGTAGGCCTTCTAGAACTCCCGTTATGCTTGACTTGTTCAAGAATAAGTACATTTATTAATCATCATAAACGATAATTTATTTTTAAGAAGAAACACCAATTACGAAGTCCTTGTTTCTAAATCGTCGTAAAGTCCATCCCCTCCTCAACGTGGTACGACGGTGTCAACCATGTCTCGATGGCTGATCGTACATGGGCTAACGGGGCAATGGCGGTGGTGTCACCAGGGCGTGGTGGATTTCCGACCGGCAATCGGATCTCCTATAAAATACCACATGAGACCGACGACGGCACCATGACTCGGCGTGTGTTCCCCGCCACAAAAGGGTTCAACAGCCACAGGATTACATGGACCCCTGGACAGTACCCCGTATTTCCGAATGGCGAATGAGCTCTCAACAGCCACCGGCAACCATGCAACTTACTGCTGCCTTGCAGACTGCGCTTGGATGTGCAAAGGCTAGAGGTGCGTCCTAGATCAAAAAGCCGAGT
>JAQBSW010002864.1:0-94289 GCA_029291075.1 Eudiplozoon nipponicum
TGGTCACAACTGAACTAATTTGTTACACGGTTCGCAACACCTACTACATACTTGCATATATATTAGCTCTTCGCAACAAACAGTATTTAACTGTAATATATTGGATTTGAATGATGTCATGCTTACCGCGAAATGTGATAACTGATATCGATCAAGGCCAGAGTGTATGGTTTAACTGGAGTAACAGGTGTTCGGAAATTGTTGTAATTCTCAATTTGGCTGAACTTTAGCATAAATTTATATCCATCAGGTTGGTATCATGTACCGACTCGGAAACCATAGTGTTAGTATCCGGTACTCATCGATTTCAAAAAGGTATCAGTTACTAACACAATAGCCATAGTGTTAGTATCCTTTACAGACTCGGTATATATATTATATAGTGTGAGTTAGCATTGAAGTCGCATTGTCGTTGACTTTAGATTATGTTAGCTTCACTATTACAGGCTTACACATTCGTCTAGGAGATTGTACCGTCCTATTATTCCACATTCTTCTACCAAATATATAGTGGTTAAAGGGCGTAATACCGGCTCCTACTGATGAGTCGCCAGTAAGCACGAAACGAATGTGCATGAGATTATACTTTCCGTTCATGCTGCCTTTGGTTTATCCTTCTGGTCACAACTGAACTAACTTGTTACTAGGTTCGCAACACCTAATACATACTTGCATATATATTAGTTCTTCGCAACAAACAGTATTTAAGCGGTTTCATTTTATTTGGTCAGTTTGCCATTCTTCCTTTAAGGTTGACAATTGAAAAAGAAACGGGTCTGTTTTAAGATAAATAATCAAAATATAAATAAATTCATGTTTAATGTACAAATTCAGTTTATTTTCAAAACTTTGTTCTAATTTATTAAAATATCTTTAAATTCTTATTCCAACTTCTTTAATATCTGCCAAAACTGTCTTCATAAAATTGTTTATGGTAGACGCATAAGTAAACTTACATTAGTGGTTGAATCTGCATCATAGAAACTTTTATAATTTGTAACTAGTATAAATATGAAAATAAAAAAGATTTAAATTGAAGTTGAATTTTGACATTTTCAATTATTCTTGCTTTTTCATTAGTTTTATTTAAATAAAGTCCAGTAAGTGTAATTAATTGTTCTCTACGTTTCCTCGCACGAATTATTAACTACCTAAAATGCAACGCAATTTCAATCCACTGCAAATTGTTTACATTAAATTAAAATTAAAACATACTATATGGAATTTTGTTAGTTCTAATTGTTCAATGTTTGAAAATAGGGAAATATAATTAAATATCTGTTAAACTCAAAATATTCAACAACAGCAAATAATGGAAAGTACGGAAATAATCGCAAAAATTTAAAATGTCTATTATTTATTGGAACTCCAGTTGTAATATATCTAATTTTACTTAACTGGAGGCGATGCAGAAATGACCGTTCATTAGCATATTTTACACTGTATGATCGTTTTGCCTCTCATCGGTTTATTGATATGTTCATTTGTAGTTACCTGAGGAGAAATTTATAAAGAAACGATTTTTATTGTTTGATAAGCTTTACTTTTACAAAAGCAAATGAAAGTTTTAACATTGAAAATGTTATTATTGGCTGTAAACTTATGCTGCATGATAAGGTATTGAAATAATGCTTAATTCCTTAATAAATTTTTGGTTATATCTATTTAGGCCGAAGTAAGAATTTGGATTATATATTTATTGTTATTTAATAATCTTTGCTAGTAATGATGACACTTGTCTTCAAACATAAGACTGTATTAAGTTATTGATATATCGTAATAACTACGTTACATGTGTTCAGCAATAGATTTTCGTACCAAGTGATTCTGTATATAAAATTACAATTTGAAATCTATTCGTTGTAAAGATAACATCTTACCGTCATTGAAACTTACGTTCATACTCCATTGGTTTTCTTGTGTAGGATTTACTTTTACCTTCTTGTATTAACTTGTTAGTCTACCTGAGGGGATTCGATATTTGTTTAGTTATAGATACAGTTAATTTATTTCCATGAAAACCTTTCCGCCTACTATATTAATAGGATCTCTGTTGGAGAGATCATGCAGCATATATAAAAAGTGGGCGTCACAGTTATTGGCGAGTATGAAAAAGAACTTTTATTACCTAGCAACACTTTAAGCTAGCTTTTGGATTTCTGTCTGTCGTTTGCCTATATTTCTAAGACAAAATATTCTCATATTCGCTCACCCTAAATTATGTGGTTTCTATTAAATAATTCAAAGCATACATTCTACCAATTGGCAATTATTCCCTATGGACAATAGTAATTATTTCTCATTGATTATGGGCAAGGTACTATGCATTTCAGATAATTGTAATTTCAATCATTGAAGCAACTCTATTAAACACATTAAGTATAAAAATTGTAGTTTGTGCATTAGTTGAGATATTTTGTTAATGCATGCGAATAAGATTGTGCTTCCGGTTGTATCTCGTCTGTAGTTCGAAAATGATATCTCCATTTAAGCGCCTAAACTGAATTTGTTTAAAATTTATGAACTCGTTAATATTCACTTATTTATGCGCTTATTATTCGCGATATGTTTAGAATAGCTTTACTTCCTCTGCGCAGGGATGGTGAAGCAATTTGCAGTTTTAGGCCAATCACCGGAAGCTGACGGATAAACATGAGAAACGTTTAAATGACACACGTACAAGACAGACGACACAAACGTGTTTGTGACAGTGCATGGGCTGTTAATAGGAACGCTAATCTGAACATCAGTCCTGAAAGTAAATCGATACCTGTCTTTATTTTATTGTGACATAAGTATTTAAAATTATTTATATCAGCCATTATTAATATATATTTAATTTATGTTATTATAAAGTAAGTGCTTAACTGTTTTCTTTTATTGGTTATTTTTCAAGTGTTAGATCTGATTTGCTATGCAGCAACAGTAGTTTTGTTGTCATTTTAGTCAGCTCCGTGCTAAATATCGGCTAATAAATAATAGGACCGGAATGGAATTCTAAATTCTGCACTAAGAAATTATGTGTTACAATGGATGCCAGCATTTCATGGTTACTAAAAACTCCTATATAGGATCCCCTACTAAGTTTTTAATACCTTTTAAAATTGTCAATTAGAAGGAGAAACCGGAGGTTGCAAACTTCAAGTATCTTAAGTCGACCAATTAAGCGTGCATCTAGTGGATTGCACTATTTAGTCGTCCTACATACCTTGACAAACTAGATAGTAGGTTAAACGAACATTGGTTGAGCGGGCGATGATAAAACTTATTATAATCAAGGTTGCGGTCTTGATATAAGCACCTCAACAATTAATTACTTATATATGTCAGTATGAACTAAGAATTGTACAATGTAGGAAAGACAATTCATCCAATAGACCGGTTTCATCCTTATTGGGAGCTCATTATGTAGTATCCGCGGAAAATTCTGGCCATAATATTTTGAGTTCCCAATAAGGACGAAACCGGTCTACTGGATGAATTGCCTTTCCCACACTATACAATTCTTAGTTTATACTGACATATGTAAGTAATTAATGGGTGAGGTTCTTATATCAAGACCGCAACCTGGATTTTAATAATATATAGTGAGTTTGTTTACTAGCTATTAATCTCCCTAATGGAGGACAATTAACCACAAAAAGCATGCCACAACTGGCTTACACATATTGCCCAGGTTGACTCGAACACATTCTCCTGGACTACTATTAGTGTTTCTGGATCGGCAGTACTTAACAAAAATAAGTAACAATTTAACTTTATCGCAAAAGTCCTAATTATCTGGTGCACAATTTACTAATCCAAGTAACTTCAATAGCTCCATCTTCATTAAAACGTATTTAAATTTCACCAAACATTTTAAATACTCATCGCATCGGCAAACTACGAAACGTGTTAATCACAAATGATCAGTGTAGCAAACTTAATAGTTTTTTTTTAAAATTTGAAACGCAGTTTTAATGCATTATAGCGGAAGCAAAGTATGCAAAAGCCTCATTATTAATAGATGTTTAACAGTTGAGTACGAATATATTTGTTGAGATATGAAAAAAAATTATAAATTGTGAAATTAAAATTAGAATGAATTCCGTTATGTATTTATATGTTAACTAAAAAAGAAAAAAATTACGAACGGTAACTTAAAGTTAACATTTTCTTTGTAAAATATAAATTATTATTAAGAGCACATATATATATATATATATATATATATATATATATATATATATATATATATATATATATTTGTTGTGCGTGTGTGATAGTTTGTAAATAGCTACAAACATATAAATTTTAATATTATTATATAATGTGACTGGCATTAAAATCCAGATTACATTATAAAATCTATATAGAATGGCCAAACAAAAATACACGGATTTAAATGCACATTTTATACCGGTTTTACCTTTTAATTTGAACTCATTTTAATAGGAAAATTGAGGTTTAATTCTATATATATATATATATATATATATATATATATATATATATATATATATTACTTTACTTTAATTTACTACGGCTGACTCCTTTTGGAGGATAAGCCGGCTCCACATTTCATGGAGTTTCTTGTGAATTTGGTACAAGTGGTGTCCCCTCACCACTCGGCTTTTTGATCGAGGACGCACCTCTAGCCTTTGCACATCCAAGCGCAGTCTGCAAGGCAGCAGTAAGTTGCATGGTTGCCGGTGGCTGTTGAGAGCTCATTCGCCATTCGGAAGTACAGGTACTGTCCAGGAGTCCATGTAATCCTGTGGCTGTTGAACCCTTTTGTGGCGGGGAACACACGCCGAGTCATGGTGCCGTCGTCGGGCTCATGTGGTATTTTATAGGAGATCCGATTGCCGGTCGGAAATCCACCACGCCCTGGGTGACACCACCGCCATATATATATATATATATATATATATATATATATATATATATATATATATATATATATATATGTACTTATAAATTTATGAATTTTTGAGATTTAAATTCTCAGGTGGTGCCGTAATTTGACTCAGTGGTTGGAGCATCAGATTCGGAAGCAGACGCGGCCAGATTCGAGCTCTGCCCGCGGCAAATTCTGGCCAGTACGTGATGAGTTGCCAATAAGGACGAAACCGGTCTACTGGATGAATTGCCTTTTCTGCATTATACAATGCTTGGTTAATACTGGATAATTTATGTACATACTGGGTCATGGGTTTATATCAAAATCAATACATTGACTAAAATCGATTCATATCACCAGACGCGCAACTAATGTTGGTTCAATTATATCAAAGGGGAAAAATTTTGTTGATTCTTTTTGTTGAAATTTGATATTATATGTATTGCTTACTCAACTAAATTACTTATAATTAAATTTATTGATATAAAAAACTAATTTTCTGATAACTTTTAAATAAAGTCAAAATTCATGTTATAATCACCAATCTAATTATATCGAACCAGTCTCAAAGCATAGACAAACTGAAAAAAATTACACGGGCTGTCGACTATCTCTAATTATCATCATAAAGCGAAGATAGATAGACAAACAGTGGTTACAGAGCAATGGATCAATATAAAATCAGATATCTAGGAAGCTTGCATAAGTAGTTCTTGACTGGAGTCTTTAGCTGCATAGTTTGTATGTTGTCATGAACAGGACATCTGTGCAGCTTACGCCATGAATTTTACACTTTTTGGGTTTTCTCATCTATCAACTCCAAATTAATGTTAATATATCAAACGTGTATTTTTATATTAGCATTTTTGGCTATTTGATTAGATGGTAATATTTAAATTGCAAATTTAATTGTGAAATTTAATCACTTTTAACAATATTTTCTGTGGTGTAGTTTTGCGAGAAATATAATATAAATTTTAAAAACGCTCGTAAATCGTCACAGTAGCGCTTTCGCTCAGGCTCATCAGTTGATTTAATGTGCAAGAAAAAGCTTTTTTACTTGCATTGGCGTTGTCATTGCACTCGCCAACCCGCATTTAAAACTGTGTTAGGTCATTTGACTTCTTTTTGAACATTCGAGACTGATATATGGTTTTATGTGATATTTATATAGCAAGCTGTTACCATTAGAAGCATTTTTTTGCGGAGAACTAATATATATATATATATATATATATATATATATATATATATATATATATATATATATATATATATATATATATATATATATATACAAGAAATTGTGTATTGAGCGTTCCGCAACTAATAACGCATTAGTTCAAATATGATATAAACAAGTATAAACCAGAGTAGGAATGAACGGGAGATATTATCTCTCGTGCACATTCGTTTCGTGCTTACTGGCGACTCATCAGTAGGAGGCGGTATTACATCCTTTAACGACCATATATGGGGTGAACAATGTGCGAAAATTGGACGCTAAAATTTACTATACTAATATGTTGACCTGCAGGAGTGGATCTAACTTCAATTAAAGCCCCGACGAAAAAGACTACAAAACCAACTCACTATAAATAATATAAATACGGAATCTGTAATTTATACAAACACTATGGCTATTGCGTCAGTGCTCGATACCAACGTTCTGGTACCGAAAAGGAACATGGTACTAACATGATGAATATCAATGGATGCTTTCGTTCACCGAAATTGAGAATTAAAACAATTTCTGAACACATGTTACTCCAGTAAATCCATACACTCTGGTCTTGATCGAAATCAGTTAACACATTTCGCGGTAAGCATGACATCATTAAATTCAATATATAACAGTTAAATACTGTTTGTTGCGGAGAGCTAATATATATGCAAGTATGTATTAGGTGTTGTGAACCTAGTAACAAATTAGTTCAATTGTGACCACAAGAAAAAACCAAAGGCAGCATGAACGGAAAGTATAATCTCATGCACATTCGTTTCGTGCTTACTGGCGACTCATCAGTAGGAGCCGGTATTACGCTCTTTAACCACTATATATTTTGGTAAGGAATGTGGGATAATAGGGCGGTACAATCTCCTAGACGAATGTGTAAACCTACAGTAGTGAAGTTAACATTATATAAAGTCTCGACAATGTGACTTCAACGCTAAATCACACTATATAATATATATACTGAGTCTGTAATGGCTTTTGTGTTAGTAACCGATACCAACATTGTAGTACCGAAAAGATACATGATACTAACACTATGGTTGCAAAGTCGGTACATGGTACCAACATTATGGATATCAATGTATGCTAAAGTTCACCAAAATTAAGAATTACAACTACATATGAACACCTGTTACTCCAGTAAATCCACACACACTGGCCTTGATCTGTGCCAGTTATCAATTTTAACGGCAATCATGACATCATTCAATTAAATATATAAAAGTTATATATTGTTTGTTGCGGAGAACTATTGTATATGCAATTATGTATTAGGTGTGGCGCACCTAGTCACAGGTTCGTTCAATTATGACCAGAAGTATAAACCAAAGTCAACATGAGCGAAAAACATAATCTCATGTGCTTGGTATCGACACATCAGTAGGAGCCTGAATAAACAAGCTCCGTTTATATTGTATTTATAATGGTTTGGCTTTGAAGTCGCATTATCCAAGACTTTATATGAAGTTAGCCCTACTACTGCAGATTTACATATTCCTTTAAGAGATTGTACTGTCTAAATTTCTCACATTCCTCATCCATATATATAGTGCGCATAGGGCGTAATACCGGCTCCTACTGATGAGTCGCCAGTAAGCACGAAACGAACGTGAACGAGATTATACTTTCCGTTCATGCTGACTTGGTATGTCCAGTTATATTGGTTGGGCCGTGCACGCGGATTCCCTCGGTATTTATTGTCATTGTATCATCCAGACGAGACTTAAATGTGCCTAATTCCGCAGTCAAATTGTTCATTTGTGCAGTCAGTCCTTGAATCAACGTTTCCAACCCATCAGAAGCCATTTTTAAAGGTACCACACATGCTTTATTTATGATCAAGTTATATAGTAATTTGCTCGGATAAAGAGCGTCGATTTCGTAAAAGAAATTACAAATATTAATTATTTTATGTTCACTTCAGCTCGAAGTCTGCTTTCATCACCGTGTTTCCTGCTTCATCCTAATACGGGCGCTTCTGCGAGGACTGTCTGTTGAATTCATACCAGCCCTAGATAGGACCCTTTGTGCGTTCTTAGTCTCAAAGATGGCTACTGCTACATGATTTCGGGTTATCCTTCTGGTAATATTTGATCTAGTCTGTTACTAGGAGTGCAACTGCATTTAATGTTTGAACAAAATTTATTTTTTATATTCTATTACCACAGTAAATTATTTGAAAAGATTTATCAAAACGGCTACTATGAAATTATGATTTTGCTTTTTAAATTCATATCAGGGAATAGTTGTTTCCTGTAATGGAGAATGAATTTATTTTGTTAAATTTTATGTTAATCATACTTATAAATAATAAGACGAAGCAAAATATTGTTCTTCAAACCATCATTTTTATAAATGATAATCGCTTACTCTTTGAAAATTTCATTTTGCAGCAAATGAATAAATGTTTCAGTCTTAAAAATGAGCCTAAGTCAACAACAAAATCATTCATTATATATTAAATAAAATATACCATTATATTTTCTTTACTCCATAAAATTTAAAACGCAGAATACCTATCGATATTATTTAATATTTCTTAAAAATATTTAGGAAAGTCAATGTTATCATTTAAAGCAGATTTTTGCCTCAATGTCTTTTGGAAATGCTTCGTGACATACTTGAACTTATTAAGTAGATTTTAAATAGAAATTTAGAAAATATTGCAATATAACGATTTGTCTTCAACATTTCTGAGACACATTTTTAAATAATTTTTAATTATATGCATCTATACGTTTCAAATTTAATGAAAATCAGACATATTTTTATATGTATATAAAGGAAAATATCATGCTACATTTCTTAATAAGTCCTTAATGACCTGTTTTCAATAAACACTAACGATATTGCCCAAAGTAAATTTAGCGCGAAAAAAATCCTACCCATTTACGATATTAATGACTCGTGTGCAAATACGGAATAGAAGATAATTTGCAAGTTTGTAATACAAAAGCTGAATATCCTTCATTTTATCAAAATGTGTATGTTAAAATTTAAACAAAAAAAATAAATTTTCATGCCAAAAAATATAAAATATCGCTACTCTTTTTATATTAAAATTGAAAATGCTTATTACTGCCAAACGCCTTAGTCTTTTCCCTTTTACTGAATAAGAATAGCAAACTATAAATAATATTTATTACTTAAACATATTTTAGTAAAATGTTAAAGCTAAATATATTGATAAAATATGTGACGCTGACATATGATGGTGAGTTGCAACACCCCTCTGATAACGGTTCTACGAAGTGTCCATTAAAAGGACTCGTTTTCTTATCCTTTAACGTGAAGATGTAAGTCTGTTATCTGCCGAGCGTGGGTAATTGATAAACGTCACTGTCGTTAAATCCAGGCTGAGCATTTCCCGCTCTTCCTTCTCCTCTCCAAACGGTGTTTCGTTACGTTATATAATGATGAAATGATAGTTGATTAGTTAAAAGCTTCGTTTGGAGGTAATAGTCTATTCTCACATTTCACTGTTGATGATTTTAGTTTTGAACTTTTAGTAGTCTAAGTAAGGCTTTGGCGGGGTTGGTTTGTCCATTTAAAAAGTACACTCTTTCTCAAAGACTGGTATTAAACGCTAAGCGAAACTGTAATCAATGAAAGAATAGTGCGCCTCTAATTACTATGTTTATTAAATATAGTATTTGAATGGCCTAGTCATCTTCTATGTGCATTTTTGTACTGGTCATTTGTCTTTCTAATTCATAAAAGCTTCTTTTCTATTAATTATCCAAAAATTTCAATACACAATATATAGATTATTTTAAAAAATAATCAAGTGTTATCGGCACAACAAAAAAATCTGTTTACAACTGATTCATAAATGATATTTCCTTGGACAGTAAGACAAGAAATTATTACTCTGGAAAATTTTACGCATTTTTAAACTGAAATGGGAAAAATAATATTTCTAATGTATAAATATATTATAAAGTAGGTATGATTAACAAAGTGACCAAAATCAATCAGAAATGAACTCGATTGTAATACGCGAGCATTTATATAATAGAATTCGGAAATCAAGTTGGATTAGATGCGTGCCCGATGCAAGAACCGAGAGAAAGCGAGAAACGCAGAGACTGCGGCACGCAGACTCGGACACACGTGCACAAAAAATTCACTAGTTCGCTTTCAAATCATTTACGAACTTTTATTTGCTCATTTAGGCAAATTATAAGAATTAAATACTGTTTGTTGCGAAGAGCTAATATATATGCAAGTATTTATTAGGTGTTGCAAACCTAGTAACAAATTAGTTCAGTTGTGACCAGAAGGATAAACAGGTGTTCAGAAATTGTTGTAATTCTCAATTTCGGTGAACTATAGCATAAACTGATATCCATCAGGTTGGTACCATGTACCGACTCGGAAACCATAGTGTTAGTACCATGTACCTTTCGTACAATAATGTTAGTATCGGTTACTAACACAATAGCCATAGTGTTAGTATCCTTTACAGACTCGGTATATATATTATATAGTGTGAGTTAGCGTTGAAGTCGCATTGTCGTAGACTCTATATGATGTTAGCTTCACTATTGCAGGTTAACACATTCGTCTAGAAGATTGTACCGTCCTATTATTCCACATTCTTTCACCAAATATATAGTGGTTAAAGGGCGTAATACCGACTCCTACTAATGAGTCGCTAGTAAGCACGAAACGAATGTGCATGAGATTATACTTTCTGTTCATGCTGCCTTTGGTTTATCCTTCTGGTCACAACTGAACTAATTTGTTACTAGGTTCGCAACACCTAATACATACTTGCATATATATTAGCTCTTCGCAACAAATAGTATTTAACTGTAATATATTGAATTTAATGGTGTCATGCTTACCGCGAAATGTGATAACTGATATCGATCAAGGCCAGAGTATATGGATTTACTGGAGTAACAGGTGTTCAGAAATTGTTGTAATTCTCAATTTCGGTGAACTATAGCATAAATTGATATCCATCAGGTTGGTATCATGTACCGACTCGGTAACCATAGGGTTAGTACCATGTACCTTTTCGGTACTACAATGTTGGTATCGGTTACTCACACAAATGCCTTTACAGACTCGGTATATATATTATATAGTGTGAGTTAGCATTGAAGTCACATTGTCGAGACTTTATATAATGTTAACTTCATTGTTGTAGGTTTACACATTCGTCTGAGTCTTATAAACATTGTGTTCAATTACTCCGAGCACGTTCTCCTGTGTTCTAGCCGTGTTTACTTTAAAAAAGCTATTGAAATTGTTTCATTTGTAATCAGCCTGCCCGGCATGCATTACGCAATTAGCATTCATGGCATATGCATCAATAAATAATTTCGGATCGGTGGTTTGAGAACTTTTCAGTATCAAATTGATGTCAAGCGGTCGTTTTGTTTTATGCACAACCGTCCGTTTTGTATCAAGCATTCAAGAATTGATTGCATTTTTATTTCATCGAGTAACTATTTCTGAGAATACGATCATTTAAAGTTACTTATTGATATATATATATATATATATATATATATATATATCGTGTTTCGGTTGTGTACGGCCAGCTTCTTTGTTAATGCCTAAAAATTTCGACATAGCGCGTTCTTGGAAGTGAAATTATTCAAAACATACACTATTCGGTCTGTAGGGAAAAATCGCGTTCGTGAATTGCCATTTTGTACAACCAGTTCCGCAAAGATCCGATTGATTCTCATTTCCAAGTAGGCATTGATTTTTTCTACGTTGTGGTTGGGTGCTGATTCGATTTCCGAAGTCTTCAACATCATTCGTTGACAGGCAATGGTTCTGTATGGGGTTTCCTATATCATCATCAGACCTATAATCAAACACTAAGAATACAATGACCCCAATTGCAGATAGTACCAAATGTGGTAACCTCGTTCCGAATCAGTTCTAATTATATTTTTATTTTTGACTCACTAATGCGTTTAAACAAAGAATTGGTGTGTAGGCGAAACCGTGCGCCCGATGAAGGTTTGTAGAGGGAAGGCAAAACGGTTTGCAAATACGGACACATTCAAAGATCAGATCTGGCTAGGCATTCAATCATGAAATAGACCGACATGGATGCAAACGGATCGCGTTATACAACCGCAATAGTTTAACTAGACTAGTTAGATTGTTGAGTGAAATAAAATCTGGCAATAATTTAATAAATCTAGCATCGATAGAAAAATCATTTGGCCATAATATATAATTAGAGTTAGAAAACGGGAAGCGGATGAATCAAAGTTGACTATAAACTTCATTAAATGACCTCGTTTACTGAAAACTGATTGAGAATGGCCAAGAAAGATATAACTTCCTAATTCTTCTATCCTTATCTGTCTCAAAATCATTATTCAGTAGATTGTACACAGATTTAAAAATGGACATTATAGATGGTGTGCATATAAATAAATAAATACATAGTATATATCGCGTGAAATATATAAGGTTGACAATTATCAATCTCACAAGTTTGCTTGTATTTATAAATATTTTTTAATACATATATATATAGGTATTTTACATATTTATATAATATGTAAATAAGGTAACAAATATTAGTAAAGTTGTCGTATAGTATATATTCATGGGTAATTGCAGGCACTTGTCTCTATAGAGGAACGTAAAATTTTGCGTTTATATATATATATATATATATGTATATATATATATATATATATATACATCTTATTTGGGAGAAACTACATTTATAACAATGTGGATAATGTCCATTTATTTCTGGAATACTAAAATTTACTTTGCAATCTTTTATTTATCTACATCTTGAGTTTTCATTTGATTATGTGGGTGGCAACTAGTCTGACTCGGTTTTACTTCTATTTCTTGTTTAGGCTGATTAGTAGACGTATATGCGTATGTGTATTGTATTATTTTGATGTTTCGCTAATGAGACTGGAAGATGGCAGTCTGAAAACAAAGTAACGAAGACACAGATTGACCGCACAGTATATTTATTATCACAGAATCCTACCAGTTTCCCAACAGAGCAATTTCATACCTAATTTATCCAAAAAAATAATGTGTATATTTTCTAATGAATTTCAATGCCAAAATCTGGTGGAGCTCAAAAATGTAAAAATACGTTGTGTTACCTGAAAGCAAACATGAAATATAAAAAGATAACAAAATTAAACAATCAATGATTACACGAGTTGTGGTAACCGTTCTTTAACTCAAGTTTGCGAGCTTGAAGTAAACACCATTCTCAAACTTAAGAGCAAGTTAGACCAAATGCTTCTGGCATACGTGAGAACAAAGTCGCTATAGCTGAACACATTTTAAAAAAATGACACGCTAAAACTAGCGGATTTCCAGGTGATACCAGACCGCATTGCAATAAACCTGAGGTTAATGTTCTGATTCAGTTTCCAAAAAAATAAGAAATTAAAGCAGCCTTGAACCGCAATTTTGTTCTTAATTAATCGAAGGAAAACTGTGTTTTTCTATAATTAATTATATCTTATTGACAGCCTTATCTCAACTCTCATTGGCGTAATGCTGCAATCCGTCCGGAATATCTATCCATTATTGTTTATGGAGAAGTTTACACGAAAGCTCAATCATAATTAACGATGTCAATTTTAAATATTTTCCAGTTTGTCATCGTTATCAGATAATGTTATTATTAATATTGTCGTTTGCGCACTTAAAATTCTAGAAATTCTTTAAGGGTTCCCTACTTCCATTGATCACCTGATGAAATAGAACGCCGGTCGTGAATTTGAAAGTGCGTCAAAATCCGATAGTTTTGGCTTAATGGCATTCCATAAGGCATCTGCGGACCTTTGAAACAATTACTCGTCATCCATCAACCAAAACCTCTTTGAGCGCTTGCTAAACATTTTTCTATTCTCCAAATTCTCAATTAAAGTATATGAATTCTTCAAAAAAAATTTTTCTTCAATTTACGGTAATATTAAAGAGAATTCATGACATCCTACAGATCTTCCAGAGACACTACTTAAAGGTACTAGAACAAACATTTAGTGGACATTCGCAATATTTCGTGGCATTGCACTATTTCCTAAGAAATAGACTGCTAATGTGTATTTTCGCCGCATTGCAGTTGGGTTTTAGCTCATGTTCCACCAATCGAGAAGAATGTTTCTAAGACATTCCCCTTGAGATCTTAGGTCTTGAGACAAACATTATACCAATAGTATTTAACTCGACGTCGAACAACATATCAAAAATACCGCCAGCCGCAACGCACTAACGCGTTTCGACCTTCCATGATTATCATCAAAGTACGACGGCAAACTGACTAGTGAGGATCAAACCGTATTGCATATATATATATGGAAAGCAAAATTAGATTTGCGGCTCTCACCTCTAGTAAACTTGCATACATTGTACGAAACTGGAATTGTCGGCTGCAGAATTTCTACGCATTTACGAACATTAGCTGTTTGTAGCCTTCGCCACATACATATATGTATAGACAATAGTTTGTCGTCGTACTCTGATGATGACCATAAAATGTCGAAACGCGTCAGTGCGTTTGCAACCGACATTTCCAGTCTCGTACAATGTATGCGAGATTACTAGAGCTAATCTAATTTTGCTTTCCATATATATATATGCAATGCGGTTTGATCCTCGATAGTTAGTTTGCCGTCGTACTCTGATGATGATGATGATGATCATGGAAGTTTGAAACGCGTCAGAGCGTTGCGACTGGCGGTAGTTTTGATATGTTGTTCGACGACTGGTTAAATACAATGGGATTGGTGTTTACTTCAAGCTCGCAGACTTGAACTAAAGAATTGTTACCACCACCCGCGCAATCAATTATTGTTCAATTATACCAATAGGATTTTTTGCCGTTGATACAACGATATCTGTTAACTTTGATTCATTTAAAATTATTGCTGACGCAGTTAATATCAAACGGAATTTAAGCAAAATCAAAAGAACATAGGTTGCGCGAGCGGTGATAACAATTACTATAGTCTAGGTTGCGATCTTGATATAAATACCTGATCCATTACGTATATAAATTTGTTAGTATATACTAAGAATTGTATAACGTAGAAAGGGAAATCCATCCAGTAGACAGGTTTCGTTCTTTGTACTGGTTAGAATTTGCCGCGGACAGGGCTCGAACTTGGTCACGTCTGCTTCCGGCTATAAACATAGTTCTCAATGTCCATGGGAATTATAGGATGCTAAATCAGGTTTATTTTAACTCAAACAAAAATAAATTACTTCTACAGTAGATTTGTGGTAGCGTCGTTTACGCATGAATAAGATAAGCGTTTGATTTCGTCACAGATTTAGGTTGACGATAACTAACATGTAATAATGAATACCAGATTTAACTAATTCAAGTTTGCGATCTTGATATATACACCTGTTTCATTATGTAGAGAAATTTGTCAGTATAAACTAAGAATTGTATAACGTAGAAGAGGAAATTAATCCAGTAGACAGTTTTCGTTCTTCGTACTGATTAGAATTTGCCACGGACAGGGCTCGAACTTGGTCACGTCTGCTTCCGGCTATAAACATAGTTCTCTATGTCCATGGGAATTATAGGATGGTATAGCAGGTTTATTTGAAGTCAAACAACAAAAAAACATTTCTACAGTGGATTTCAGGTAGCGTGGTTTACGTATGAATAAGATATGCGTTTGATTTCGTCACAGATTTAGGCTTACGATAACTAACATGCAATAATGAATACCAGATTTAACTAATTCAAGTTTGCGATCTTGATATATACACCTGTTTCATTATATAGAGAAATTTTTCATTATAAAATAAGAAATGTAAAGTGTTGAAAAAGCAATTCATCCGGTGGTCCGGTTTCGCCTATTCTGAGTACTCGTCACGTACTACCTAGAATTTGCCGTGGACAGGGCTCGAAACTGGACACGTCTGGTACGGAATGTGTTGCTCTAGTCACAGAGCCACACTGACACACACTACACACATTTTGCAATTATATATTAGCTGATGTTTCTTGGATAGCCTATCTTTTAGGTGAAACCTATATTTCTTCACCTCTCTCGCAAACAACATTCATTTAATTTATCCACAAAGTGCAAGCTTCGACATCAGAATATCGGGGTGCGCTACGTTGATACCGCATCTTTTGACGACGAATTAGTGCGAGCGAAAGGAGGTAATCAGTTAGACCAATTTACGAATATCTGCGCTGAACGTGTTTTGTATTAGCCTAACCGATGCTAATCGTTAAGCCAATAGAAGATCTGTGAACGGATTTGTTGATGAAATATAATTTCCTTTCCACACCTTACGGTAAGTTAAGGTGAAACCGAAAGCAACCTCGACCAAATGACCAGCCGTTTTTGCGAGCAACAAAAGCATTTCTAACTCTAATTAATTTTAAATGAAACTAGGTTTAGTATGTCTTGCTCAATATACTACTCATTGAATTGCTATGCTTTTGTGGAACATAATACTGACTTCACTTCATATCGCAGTTCCATCAGGGGAATTGGCCATAACTTATAATATATTCATTTTACGCAACAGATAGAAAACGTTTGAAATGTAGATTATGTGTATGTTAAATTATTATGAATGTAAATATTTGTATTTTCTCACGTTCACTTTGCGGAGTGTAGTTAGCAAAAACGGTTATTAAAAACGCTAATAGAAAACGCTCTAAGAATGGTCTATCATGAATTTTTATATTGTAAATATAAATTTTTTGAAAAATGAGTAAAAATTTGGGTAAAAAGTCGTAGTTGAAACAATCTATAATTTAAATAGTTATTAATTACTTTTGAAACAATTTTTACATTTTACGAATACCAGCTTTTATTAGATTGGTTGTACCATTCCCACGTGCAGTGATAAGCATTTATTTGTCGTCGTTCATGAGAATTCGAATATTAACTGCAATTTGAAAGAAAGCACTGTCCTTCCAAAATTCTTTTTCTATTGGTTTTACCATTCGGCAACACCCAAATTTTGCCTACTTTTACGGCATAATCAACATATTGTAAGAATAAGAAAATCAAAATTTGATCTGAGTATTTTATTAAATGGATTTGCAAGGACGTCAGTCGTGCATCTTTTCGGCTGAACGAATAATTGGAAATGAGAAACGCTATATTAAATAACGCGCGTTTTTTTCTGCGTCCCTTTGTTAACGTTCCGTTCATCACATCTAAATGATAATATATGTGAAAGAGTTTGTTTAAACGGCTTCATTTATACTTAATTGCTAGTCACATAGCAATGACGCGTAATACCTGAATATTTTCAAAATTTCCTTTGTAAACAGTCCGATCATCACTCCAGAAATTGAAAAATTATGAACGAATGAGAATTCCTTTTTACATATTCATTTAGTTGACATTTTTTGTGTGTTTTGGTAGGACCTTTGATAAATAAACTCAGAGAGATGTCTCGAAAAATCCGCCGTAAAATATGAACAAAATAAAGTAACAAGCGATTTGGCACAACAAGAGACACGTAAATGCAGTGTAAACAGTTTTCGGTGTAATGCGCGGACCTTTTCTAAAGCGACTCCAAGGAGAATTCATAAATATTGGGCAAAAAATGTGGCAAGTGCACGTAAGGACACAATTACTGATCTAATCACTCCAATTTTCATAGTGATGTTTGTTTTTTTAAATCAAATCATATTGTAGCAATTAGACTTTAGCTGCTGTCGTAAGATGATGTCATTCAGAAAAATATCAGTTCATTAGGATGGATTATATTAACAATTTTTTACTAACACTAGGCTTTCCCTTTTTAAAGGCTAATCAGATTCACGACACGAAACATATTACGGTCAAGATATTAATGTTGATGTTAAAAACAGATGAAAAAGGAAACATATGGTTAACGCTATCACGATATATCCAAAATAATCTGAGAATTTAGCTTAAAATATCATCATTCTAATCTCACCTATTTAAAGTCACGAAGATATTTTAACCCAGCTAAAGCAATTACGCTACCTAATAGCAATAACAATATTACTTTTAATAATAATAACGATAGTAGTAATATTTTTATTATTATCATTATTATTATAATTTGTATAGTTTCCAGTATTAATATTATCATTAAAATATTCATAATATTTCTTATAATAAATATAACTTTAAAGTAATAATAATAATAATAATAATAATAAAATCAATAATATTATTTATAGTTATAATAATGATGCTCATAACTATAATGATAATAATTATAATTATGCTAATAAAATTAATGGTAATTTTAATTAGAAGAATCCGAATAAAAAACATGCATATTATTATAATAATGATTATAATAATAAAATTATCAGATAACAACAATTTTAAATTAGACAATAATAATAATGATAAATTCAGAAATTATTATGTAGTTAATGAGCTTGATAATTTTTTAAAAATATTGTGATAACATAAAAATATTAATAATAATAATAGTTATTATTATTATACTATTATTATAAAAACATACTTATAATAATAAAAATAATAATTTAATCATAAACATTAAATTAATTGTACTTTTTAAAACAATTTCATTCAATAGTGTTAATCTTCGACTCTAAAAGCCTCAGACCAAGCATGTTATTAATGCAAAATCATATTCAAATAAATTATATAATTGACAGTTTTTAACTGATTTTGTGCAACTATATATATATATATATATATATATATATATATATATAATATTTCACAAATATTCACCTATGTATTACAGTCCTAAATATATTCTTAATATATGATGAGGAATATAACCCGATGCTCAATTATATGTAAAATGAGGGCAATTTCATGCTAGGTAACTAGTTTATTAGGCTAACAGAAGTCATGAAGCATCGTATATGTGGACGGATATTGTGTATAAATTTGTGAAATAATGAAAATTTATTTTTATTTCAGTATATATATATAAATACAGAATATGCATAACTTTTGCTAAACCAATCTTATGCAAAAATTAAATTTAAACAAAACTATACTAATTTACCATTTATCTGCCATCTTTTAACTATAATTTCTTTTTTTTAATTATTTCTTTTGCTTTATTTCATTTTAGAGCCTATTATAAACGAGAATAATATGTACAGGTTAACTTATATGAACAACAGAAAGCTACCTAACACAACTTTTTCTACTGAACAAAACATTATTTCATATATAATATTTAATATTTTGTCTGAACTTTCTGAATTCAAAGAGTTTTCATATTATTCGAAATATTAAATACACAGAACGTGTTAAATATTTTTACCATAAAAATCAAATATGTGAAATTTTGCTAAGGTCAAACTTGCTAAAACAAGATTTTACGAATTTCTTTTATGATAATCATTAAAATTGTTATTAATTTATTTATACTAATGTGTGTGTCGTGAACGCTCACGTGATTTTTGCCAAATCTTCACCTTCAAAATTAGTGAAACAATTTACGTATATACCAATGGATGTTTTAAGGCTGATGTCACGTTATATTTAATAAAAAGTTCAATGCCCGAACATGCTTTTTCTGCTTGCATAAATCCGGATTTATGCAAGCAGAAAAAGCATGTTCGGGCATTGAGCTAGAACTGGAGGTGATGCACGCTATTGATTGGATGCTACTTTATTAAAAATCCATTTAAACTGTTAAATTTTTGCCATAACCTGGACAAAAATTATAGTAAAAAAGATCTGCATCACTACCAGCGTTAAAAACACCTTAAACTGCACAAGATGTGCGATTGATGCCGCAATCTGTTTATTCTACGTTGTTACCATGGCAACAGAAAAACACATACAATAAGACACGACAGATACATATGACAATAGAACATGTATAGACGCTATGGTCAAAAAAAGCGAGAGCTTGGACAAATCTTACTTTGTTGAATCACTATTATGATTACTAAGAATCCAACTTTCACGCACTCAACCTCACACACGTACACAGTCACATATCACCAGACAATTAACTCCACGCAATCATGCGTGAATGCTTATACTCAGAGTAATAGATGTTTATCTCAATTCCGCAAAGATTGAAAGAATTTGTATTACCATCTGCGTAATCGAGGACTATTCAATTGTATAACTTATTTGAAAGTGAAAGAAGCTGCAAAATGTCACATTCGTGTTTGCAAAGAAACTGTAAAGCCAAACATTCCAGTCAACTACAACGTCGGTGAGACTACTAGAACAAAGAGCCGCATACCTGATTTTCCCTAACTTATGTATGTATTGAAGTTTGGTATTCGTTAGTCAGTTGCTGTCGTCTATTGTGGATGATAACAGAAAGCCGAAGCATGTCAGGTCATGTGGCCAGTATTAAATGTTGTTGGACGGGTTAAATACAATGAGATTGTTGTTTATTTTAGATTAAAAAACATGTTTTAAAGAACTGATATTGTCACCTGGCCACTAATTGTTGATTAATTAGGTATCTCATATAAATGTTGCAGAAGCTACAGAACGTTTATGTTCGTGATTAAATAGAAATAGTGCAGTTAATATTTTTGGTCAAGTATATTGTACGCGAGACTTCTTGAAGCTCGAGCAGCTTACCTATTTTTTATTTCCTTTTTTACACATCGCAGTCTGATCCACGTCAGTCAGTTTTTCATCGTGCTCTAATGATGACCTAAAAGGTCAGAGCAAGTCAAAACGTTGAAATGGCTATAGTTTTTACTTTTCGAGCGGCTAGTCAAATATAACAACATATCACAAACACCGCCAATCGCACGCACTGACTCGTTACGATCTTTCATCATCATCATCATCATCATCATCATCATCATCATCATCATCATCATCATCAGAGTACGACGGCAAACTGACTAGCGAATATCAAACCGCATTACTTTCTATATAAATGCAGTGCGGTTTGATCCTTGCTAGACAGTTTTCTGTCGTGCTATGATGATGATCATGGATGTTCGAAACGCATCAGTGCGTGCGACTGCCGGTAATTTTGCTAGTTTGATCAACGGCTGATTAAATACAACACGATTGGTGTTTACTTTAATGTCGCAAACTTGATTTGAACAATTTTTACCACCACACGCGCAATCAATTGTTGTTTAAGTTGTTCAATTTTTCCTTTTGCGAATAAAATATACATTATTCGGTCAATATAACTTTGGAGCAAACACTCACTCGAATAATTGAACGACGATCTTTTGTTCTTAAATAAGGCAATCCTTTTTCAAATACATATTAGCCTATCCTCCTTATTCAGTTGTGGTTTTAATGGATTCTCAGTATATACCGATTGACTAAGCACTGCTGATTTTTGCTTATTTTCTTCAGACGTGTGGCTTGTAAGTGAACTGTTGTTAACATTTTAAAAAGAAACTATTTTATGTCGAGCAACTATTTGACCATTTGTACCATGCGTTCGTGTAGACGAATAAAAAAATCAATAGCAAAGGTAGCACTATTTTCCATCAGCGATGTATTTAGCAATAATTTCGCTGAATTAGTAAACACAAATCATGAAAAATTGATCTGGACTCGAAAAAATACTCATTTATTAAAAACAACTGAAATTATTTATGCGAAAAGATTTTCCTGTTTAAATGGGGACGTAAAATATAGAGTTTAAGATTTGTTTACTGGTCTATCGACAAAATTGCGGTTAAGCTAGGTTTTTACTTTCTGAATGCTCCCCCGGAGAATAGTTTACTCAAAATCATTTCTATTTTTTACATTTATTACCGAGATTTGCCAATGTGTCTCCAAGTATATGTGGAGAATATGTCGATTTTAATTTCAAATTCTTTTGGAGATGCTGTAATTAAAAACGCTAACATTATCATGATTGTGCCCGTTCTAATTTGCAAAATCGATATTGGCATTAATATTAAAATCCAATAATCTTGCGGTGATACCGGAGATACGTGAGCTCAACTCAGTAGTATTTTACAATGAAAACACGTAGATAAAGATAACATTCTACCAGCAACAGCCAAACTACGAAATCCTAGCTAATTGAAAATTAGATTTCCTGTCTCAAGAACTAATTGTTTATACAATACGAATAAACACACTGAGACACAAACACGCACAATAGAAAAGTTGCTCACTAATCTTCTTTGAAAGAAATAATATTCGATATGCAGTTGATACCCACTAAATTATTTATGATTAATATAATTGTGTTAATTTAACTTTCGATAGAAATTACCTACAATCAAAAATACCAAAGGTTATTTTTAACACAATTAATATATATATATATATATATATATATATATATATATATATATATTTATCTTGTAAGAATAGAATAAACAAAGTAAATTAATAGAGTAGACTCGTTTTTCCATTTTGAATATTTTATCAGGTACTTGCCTGAATTTGGAGTAAATGAGGCTTGAACAGGAGACCTCAATGCACACATATGGAAAGCAAAAATAGTCATGCGGCACTCACCTCAAGTAGTCTCGATTACATTGTACTTGACTGGAAATGCAGTCACGAACATTAACGTTTTTGCAGCTTTCGCCACATATGTATAGGTAATACAGTTTAACAATCATTGATAGAACGGGTGGTGATAACAATTATTTAAATCAAGTTTGCGAGCTTAAAGTAAATTACATTATGTTACACAATATTATATTTTATTATAAAATGGTATAACATATAAAGTTTTATTCATTCTTTTATATTAAATGAAATTATATCATTTTATTTTTTTAGAAATTAATGTTATAGTATATTACATTATATTGTATATTATTATACTACATAATATTATTCTTTATTATATTGTATTATTTTATAATAAAATACATTTAATTACATTAAATTTTATATTATTAATACATATAAACCACCAATACATTTTTTTTAAATTCCACGCAACATTGTATGGAAATTTATTTCATTATATTATAATATCTATTTTACTATATTATAGAACATTTTATTATTTTTATAATATTATATTATTATATTATGTTACATTACATTGCAGTATATCAAATTATATGTAAAAATCTTTCTAAAAATTGTATTTTTACATTATATTATACTATAACATATTTAATTATTGCCTATATTATATTAAATTATAATATTTTATATTGTATTATGAAACAGTAAATTAAATTTTACAATATAACATTATTTCACATTTATTATTTTATATAAAATTTTATTTCATTATATTATATTGTTATATTATATTATATTATATTCGTTTATATTATATTATATTATATTATATTATATTATATTATATTATATTATATTATATTATATTATATTATATTATATTATATTATATTATATTATATTATATTATATTATATTATATTATATTATATTATATTATATTATATTATATTATATTATATTATATTATATTATATTATATTATATTATATTATATTATATTATATTATATTATATTATATTATATTATATTATATTATATTATATTATATTATATTATATTATATTATATTATATTATATTATATTATATTATATTATATTATATTATATTATATTATATTATATTATATTATATTATATTATATTATATTATATTATATTATATTATATTATATTATATTATATTATATTATATTATATTATATTATATTATATTATATTATATTATATTATATTATATTATATTATATTATATTATATTATATTATATTATATTATATTATATTATATTATATTATATTATATTATATTATATTATATTATATTATATTATATTATATTATATTATATTATATTATATTATATTATATTATATTATATTATATTATATTATATTATATTATATTATATTATATTATATTATATTATATTATATTATATTATATTATATTATATTATATTATATTATATTATATTATATTATATTATATTATATTATATTATATTATATTATATTATATTATATTATATTATATTATATTATATTATATTATATTATAATATATTATATTACATATATATATATTATATTATATATATTATTATTTTATACTGTATTCAATTATTTCATATTATATTAGATTTAATCATTGCATATTATATATTTTATGATATATTTCATTTTTTACATTATATTAAAAGACGATATATTACAATAAAGTTATCTATATTATATTATATCATATCATATTATATTATATCATATTAAAATATGGTAAGTTATATCACATTACGTCGTTTTATTAGTGACATTGTTATATAGCGTTGTGAATCGTTATATTATATTTTTTTACATTTTGTTGGAATTTTATGACTTTTATTTTAAATTATGATAATATACTTTGCTATATTTTTTGTATTATTTTATTCAACATTGCATTAATTTATATTTTTATGTTTCATTTTGCTTCCACTTGATTAATGTTATTTTATTCTGTCATATTATTTCATATTTTGTTTTATTACATTTTATTATTTTTCATTATGCTATGTTATATTATATATTTTTATTTTATATAATATTACCTTTGATTATATTATACTGTAATATATTTTATGATAAACTATATTATTTTTTGGTATATAAATATATATGAGAAGTTTCTTTGTTATTGTATGTTATAATGGAGCAAATTGTAATAAGTTTTATTATATTACCCTTTCAATAAGTGTAAATAATATAATTTGCATTGGTTTAGCCCATCGTTTTACCTGAGTCAATCGTATATTTTATGGTTTATGCATAATTTTCATTATATGATATGTTTTTCATTGATTTGTGGATTACCGCATTTTCCTAACATACGTAGAATTTTAGAATTAAAATTTAAAATTTTGTCTCCGAAACATAGTGCTGATAATCCGTCTATTTCAACCGAAATGCTAGGTTAGATATAGATTGTCATTTAATTCGTCAAAAATGATTAACTTTTACATTGCTTTTAATTTAATGATTTATTCGGCAAGAAAACTCCATTAATAATCTATCGTCGTCAACTATTTGTCAGGTAAATATATTTAAGAAATTCATTTGATGCACGGCCGTTATATGTCAATTTTGTTAAGCCAATTTTTTAGCAGATAAAGTTATGTTTTCCATATTTACATGACAATAAAAACGTCGAATCTATGACAAAATAATATACTAAAATAGAGCAACTTGGACAGAATTTAACAAAAACTATAAAGGTGTTTTCTAAGGAATGGGCGTTTCATGCTACACATTAATTCATCTTTAAAAGTATCAAATTTAATTTAATTACTTTAACATTAACTTAAGTCAAATTAAAAGAGCTTTTTTTCCAGTAAGGCGTATTAAATATCTTTAAATTATGCATGTTTTAATATAACGTCGCAACAACTATGTTATTGAGTACTTTGAAGCTAATTTAAAACTGTCGACCAAATATTTATAATTTTCCTCAGCCATGTAATGAAAGGACACATGGGGTTTATAGGAATTATATATTCAATTAGAGAGAAGGATAGAGTCAGACGCCTTAACTAAAATGTCGTCATAGATAGCTCAAAACATAAAGATGAATTCTATTATGTATAATCTATATTTTACTAATGATTATATAAATGTATACCATATCACGTTGTCTTGAATATTTGGCATGTATTTAAATGACGCAGGATGTCATAGATCTGTGTTTTAGTTCAGAGCCTCCTAAGACACCTGCACTAGACATGTCAGTAAAGGACGAAGCATCGATCAGATTGACAGTTTCATCTGCTTTTTTAATGTTATTCATAAGTTATGCTTTATATATATCCATAAATTCAATTGTAATAACTTATATATAGATTTATTTATAAATGGCAAGAACTTTAAATTCAGAACTGCCAAAATGTTAATTTTATTTTTTATCTACTTCATTCGATATAATTATCGATTCTAAATGAAATATACAAATTACTTTTATTACAAATTATATTGAAATGAATGATAACAATAGGTTACAATCAGTTACGTAAATTTATTTTGATAGTCAGAAGATCGAGTTCAATACACACACAATATACATAAGTTTTTAGAAGACTAAAATGATATACCAAAGCGTGAAGTTTAAATCACCATTATCCTATAGTCGATTGTGTTTGTATGTGTGTGTATAAGACAACAGTCGTGATTTAAATCGTCAAAACGCAGAATTAGTTGTGTTTATGCTTGGGAATGTAATTGGCTAACACCGGATACACACAATCTAATAGCTCAAACCAAAACTAAAACGACCATTCGGAAAAATTGGTATGTCAGTTTTGGATTATGATAGGCAAAAAAGACTGGTCTAAAAATGGTGTGACGAATCAAAATAATCACTAAGAGACTTAACTAACACAAAAATTATAGTTAAAGAAACTGTACTATTAAAACTTCCTTCAGAATAACCATTGTTACAATGTGCCTATAATACAAGCACAAGTGCCTACTACAAGTATATACATGATTTACTGAATATTCAAAGGTGCAAACGGCTTTTCCCTATAGCAAGACAAAATAGTGTACTCTGAATTTATAAAGAAATTTGAATCATTGAACAAATGCGCCGTTGTTAGCGTAAATAAATTAGTATCCACGTAATTTTTAGAACTCGTAAACACTTTCGCACAAACACACACAACCTCACCTGTGGTGACACTACAACTCACAGTAATTAATGCCAAGTGATTTCCATTTTATATATATTTTTCAAATTTCCCAACAAAACTATGCTAAATATACCATTCAATGAATGTTATGACACAAGCTTATGGTTGATTTAAACTAGGAAAATTTTTAATCACGAAAACGACGTGGTTTTATAGCATTTCTTCGAGATGTCCAGATGCAAATCAGGCAGCTTAATATTGTTTCCGACGGATAGGCTGTCTTTAAAAAATAATGGTAACTCAATGACCATCTAGACATAGGTTTAGACACGAAATACGAGTGTTAAATTAATAGAAATTTGAAATATCATCGCACCGGATACAGCCAATAAATTATGTTGTACATAGCATAGAATTGCGTGCCATACGCGGAAATTTTATTTTAGTAAACTAATGTCAAGTCATTGAAGAAAATGTCTCCTAGTTCGCATCCATGTCACGTAAGGTTTGGGAAGCACATTGTCTGTCCAATAAATACAAAACTTAACTTCTTAATGAATTTCGTTTTCTAATTTATGCAACACTTATTTTATGCGGGCAATATATATATATATATATATATATATATATATATGTGTGTGTGTGTAGAAAGGCACCATTACATAGGCCCTTGTTAGACGCATTTTGATTTCTATATTTTTAGAACTATTCTTAAGTGTATCATCACAATTTAAGTTAAGAACAATGTTCATTTAGGTTAATAAGTTCAAGTATCTCTATTTCATTTTCACATAAAGTCAGTCAAGCTTAAAATTTGATTAGAGCAGAGTTTTGATTTATGTCTTTAGTCAGTGTCTCTTTAAGGCCAATGACAAATAAGAACAATAGTTGAACAAAATTGAGGAACAAAGCGAAACAAAATCCAAAACTCGGAAAAATTACCTTCTTACACGTATCAGCCAAGTCTGCGTACAGCTGGTTAACTCTCAGTTTATCAACACATGAATGACCAGAACTCAGACATTACTTTACAATTCAACGAAAAAGTCCATTACACGCAAATATACACATACGTAAAGACACTGACGCATATATCCTTACTAATCAGCCAAAACAAAAAGTAAAAGTAAAACCGAGTCAGTCTTGTTACTCCCCACATTATCAAATGAATACTCAGGATGTATTTAAATGAAAGATTGTAGAGTAATTTTTAGTAGTATCGAAATGAATGGCCATTTTTCACTTTGTCTTTAATAACCTTCCTTCCTAATAAGAAATATACCGTGTAATTTTCGAAGGCAATAGATTTAATAAATTATATATATATATATATATATATATATATATATATATATATATTGAACACAGTCTATTCAATGAATAAGATAGAAAATACAATTCGCCAGGTAAAACAATGTCGACCCTGTTGGACGCTCACAAAACTATATACTGGCCAAAATGCAGTTGCGATTTAACCCTGAATTATGCCCAATGCTGAGAGATGTTATATTCTTTGTCAACATTTTTTGGCCAATGAGTTACAGATCCAATTTTCAGCACTTTCAGGCGTGGGACCTGAAACCATGGAAAACATGCGTCTGCGATTTTATTTCAATTGGTTTGAATGAGAATATAAATACTTTATATCCCTAAATGGAGTTATTTTGTTTTTACCAATCAGTAAAATTTGGCTAAATTTTATTTCTGATTGTCGGTTTAAACAAATCAAATTGTCCAAATTACGCAGATTTTTCGTGCATTCTCTATGACATATAAATAGATTCCAGGAAAAAAGAAATATTATATCTATAGGACCAGTTGGCTTAAAGTGTTAAAACGGATATTGTTAGCAAAATATTTACCAATATAAAACAACAGCTTTCCCGATTTATTTGCAAATATGCGTTTTACTGACGATGCGTTTTATAGTACGAGGTGAAATATTCTTCAATTTAATTTCAGCGACGTATGCACATGCCTGCAGTACGATTAAGCCGTCAAATTAAATATGTATCTTAGTTAAAATTGAATTACAGAAAAGAACATATTGTTAATGGAAAAACTGTGTAAACTTTCGATTTATTACCGAATGATGCTCTTGTGTAATTATCATTTATTTGCGCAAGAACAGCTGGTTTAATTATGTAACTAATTAAATTGTAATGAAAGTCAACAGTTCCGGTACGGTTCATGATTTATAAATTGAATTATTTAGCTTCTATAATCTGATGGAATATTTTATCTATAAAATCAATAGAACAAATATAAAATTGGAACTAAATAAACAGATGACAACAGAATGTGTTGCAATTTTGGATATTCTGATCGTATTGTACAAACTGTAAGAAACGTTTGTCAAAAATGCAATTTGTGGATTTAATCTTAAGTATTTGTAATTTCATTAGTAGCGTCGTCATTCTAATGGAAATCTATCTTCCATTATACTGATTGGCTGTTTTTGTGCAGACTGACCATGAATGTAAACTAACTCCATTCAATTAAACAATAATTGATTTCGCTAGACAGTTTGCCGTCGTACTCTGATGATGATCAAGGAAGGTCGAAACGCGTCAGTGCGGTGTGACTGGCGGTAGTTTTGTTATGTTGTTGGACGACTGGTTAAACACAATGGGATTGGTGTTTACTTCATGCTCGCAAACTTGATTTAAAGAATCAACTTCATTCAGTTAGGCCGTTTTGCCTACACCGTTGATTGTGAAGAAATGGAGATGTAATAAGCTGATGTTATCACGTGTCAAGTTCCCTCATGTCAAGTTTGACGGATATGCAAAGATGTTAGCAGCAAAAGTTGTATTTTTAATCACTTATGAGTTTCGTGCATACGAGTTCATGGCAGTAGAGGCCGGCACTGCGCCTCATTCCCACTATATGCTTCGTAAATTAATGCGGAACAATTTGAGGATATTTGTTGTCAAATCCATAAGATTCAACAAAATTGCAATGTCCGTTTTTTACAACTAAACCTAAGTCTTAGAATCGGAAACAGTTGTCATGTTCCCAGCCAGAACAACATTCTTATGTTAATGGAGATAAAAGCATGTTTGACGCGGAATTTTGCATATCATGCCGGTACAGGTTAAACGGGTGATCATATCTAAAAACGGACAATTAATCTTGAATCGACAAGGTCTAGCAACTAACTGCTTCAGCATCGATACAATTATTTTTACATGCACAGTTATTATATAAATTAAAACTGTTCTTCGGGTTTTTAGTTATCTAATCGGCATAAAGTAACAAAACCACATATTAATCCACATCGCGTTTAGAGGACCAAACTTTGAAAAGATTATCGGAGCTAGGGTTAGCAAGGCACCGTTCAAATTCATAATGTTTCATGAAAAGGGGCTACATTGCTCCAAATTCTGTAAAAAACGGATTAAATAGAAAAGATAGCCGACTCAGTTGATTTAATGATATGATTCTACGTCGTTATTGGCATGATTTGCATTTACAACAAAATGTACAGATATTTATGAGTAAAATTTTCCGGTGGTGTCATTGATACCCGCCCAAAATATATGCTTATCTTGTTCTCCCTTTAATTGCTAATTCTAATAATTAAACGTGATTTTTAATAAAAAATTGAATAGATCCATTATTCCACATATGGTATAATTTGCATTCAGCTATGAGATGTGCGTGCAATATTCATAAAAGAATTCCACAGCAAAAAAAAGAACAATTTTAAAATATACAAGTTGAAACGAAGGGTAGCAACTTTTCGTGTTATCGTATTAAATGGATTTTAACAAAATTAGGAAACGCCCACATTTTAACTCATATTACAGGCTTGCTGAAAAAGCGCATAACAACTATGGATGACGCAAGAATATTTCTATTTCTGCTGATTCAAGCCCTGTCCACGGCAACTTCTTGAAAGTACTTGAAGAGGTTCCAATAAGGACGAAAGCAGTACACTGAATGAACTGCCTGCGCTACTCTGAGCAGTGTTTGTTTTAAACAGACAAATGTATGTGCATACAATGGAATAAGCGGTCATATCAAGATCGTGGCCCAGATTTAAATAATTGGCTTTTAGCACAGTTTTTCGCGCACAAGTCGAATTTGACCTGACTGTTGACGGCGCGATGTCTATACAGTCACACGTGCTGACACAATTTCACCATCACGATCCAACTAAACGACACGATAGAAAACTAACAAACGAGATGAAACAGCAAGTATGTATTAGGTGTTGCGGACCTAGTAACAAATTAGTTCAGCTGTGACCAGAAGGATAGTCGAGACCTCATGCACATTCTGTTTTTATTGAGACTTCATTGCATTTTTAACCACTATATACTTTGGTCAAGAATGGGATAATAGGACAGTATTATCCCTATTATCCCACATTCTTCTACCAAATATATAGTGGTTAATGGGCGTAATACCGGCTCCTACTGATGAGTCGCCAGTAAGAAAGAAACGAAAGTGCATGAGGTTATACTTTCCGTTCATACCGCCTTTGGTTTATCCTTCTGGTCAAAACTGAACTAATTTGTTACTAGGTCCGCAACACCTAATATATACTTGCATATAAATTAGGTCTTCGCAACAAACAGTATCTAAGAGATTTAACAATAATTCAATTTAAATTTATACGTAAATGTAGATACGTTTCTCGGTCCGAGTTGTCTTGCACACGTTGTATTTGACAGGACCGCTGACTGCATAATATTCAGGCAGTCACAGGTTGTGCTAAGCCGAATTCATTTATAAATTATGCTATATTTGATTGTTAAACAGTGCTAAAAGTTATTTAAATTTCGTTTATGCGTATGGGATAATGAACGATGGCGTTTAATTTAACAGGTCGCACAACACAGAAGATCTGTTGCCAGTCACACAAATTGACTTATTTCGGTCTTCCGTGGTCATCATTAAACAGTGTAGAACATGGAAAATTGTAAATGTGGTTATCATACTTACAAGTTTAGAATACATTGTAATTGACTTGAATGTCGGCGTTTCAAAGTTTTTTTCAGTCAGGACCATCCGTCTGCAGATATTTACGCGTTTATATGAGTCATTAGATTGAGTAATCATTGATTGGCACAATTCATGCAAGGCTATTGCAACATGACCCGCATTATCCCCTTGGCAGTCGTGTCGTGATAATTACCAATGCTTGTTCATGTGCTATTGACGCTTATTTTACAACTTTTCAAGAATGGATATACGAATTACGATTGATATTTCTCTGAAGTCCGTAAACTTTATTTATTATGTTTACTAACCAGTCGCCTATTCACTGTTTGCCTAATTCAATCTCTTATAAAAGTGTAGTCGAAGCCTGAAAAACTAAATCATCGTGACTGCCTCAGGATCGATAAGCTTCAATACCAGTCAAATATTATGTCTGTTAGGAAGCTAGAATTAAGGATCAACTTAATAATTTTCACCAACCCATGTAAGTATTGTGGTTTGAACTTTGAGAGTCAGTCAGCGCTGTGCTATGATGACTATTCTCGAAGTTAGAAGCGCGACAATTTGTGCGACTGGTGGAAATTCATTCAGTATACCGGTTTCGTCCTCATAGGGTACTCGTCACGTAGTGCCCAGAATTAGCTGTAGAAAGGGTTCTTACCTGGGCATGTCTTGTATAGAGGCAATTCATCCAGTGGACCGGTTTCGACAGAAGCAGGCATGCCCACATTCAAGCCCTGTCCGTGGCAAATTCAGGCCAGTTCGGGATAGGTCCCCAATAAGGACAAAACCGGTCCAAGTGATGAATTGCTCTTTATACTCTATGCAATGCTTCGTTTATATTGGAAAGTGTATGCACAAAAATGGAACTTGATTTAGGTAATTGTCATCCCCGCCCGCGCAACCCACGTTCACACAATTGATATAAATATGTAATTTAATTAATTTAATAAAATATACAAATTTTTATGTGCATATATATTAAACATTTAGTATTCCATTTAAGAACGGTTTGTGCGATATGGGCCAGATGCCAATGAGCGTCCTTATTGAGCGATATATATATATATATATAGTATATATATATATATATATATATATATATATATATATATAGAGGTACCTCGAGATACAAGCAGCGTCACATACGAGTTTTTGAGATACGAGCCGGAGCTCGGGCCATATCTTTGTTTACGGTACAAGGCCAAATCTGAGAACGAGCCGTGTTTCTGGAGCGTCCCACTAGTTGGCGCGCAGGGTCGAGCTTCATCCGAGAGAATCTCTCGCTCACTCGCACGTGTTACCCGCTCGAATCGAAGTGTATCTTGTGCGCTATACTCTTTTCTGCTTGATTTTTGCGTGATCACTGAACTTTTCTATGTCTGATCATGGGGCCGAAGAAAGTTAGTGCTAAGGACAATGGTGACTGGAAGAAGAGGATGATGTCGATAGATGTAAAGCAAGAAATAATAGAAAAACATTAGCGTGGCGTACGCGTGATTGCACTCGCAAAGATCTATGACCGTAGTACATCGACAATTTGTACGTTATTGAAGCAGAAGGATGCCATCAAGCGTGCTACACCAGAAAAAGGAGCCACAATTCTTTCCTAATTAAGGACAAATATTCAGGAGGAAATGGAGGAGCTTCTGCTCGTGTGGGTGAAAGAGAAGGCGTTGGCAGGAGATACACTTACGGAGACGGTAATATGCGAGAAGGCACGGGGTATTTATGCCGACTTAGTGAAGAAAGAAGAAGCATCATATTTTTAAAAGTTGAATCTCGTTGCGCAGTGCTGTCCTTCTTGTTGTGGATTTGACCGCATTTTTCTTGTGCGGGACAATTAGGTCGGTAAAATCTTGAATTTTCATCATTTTCAGGTGATGTAATTTTTGGCCTCAATTGATGGGTTCTCACCTGTCCCTTATTTTTTAAGCCTTCCATTATCTGATTGTCTGTCTTGTTCCAACGTCATTTTCAGACAATCAGCTAATGGAAGGCTTATAAAAGAAGGGACAAGTGAGAACCCATCAATTGAGGCCAAAAATTGCATCATATTTTGTTATGTATTTGCTAGTTATACATGTTTGTTTGTTATTTAAAAACATCTTTATTCATAATTTACTATGGGTTGGGGATTTTTCTTATGGGTTTCCAACGGAATGAAATTCTAGTTTTTTTAAATTGAAGAAATACGTTTGAGATAAGAGCCGATAGACTACGACCCGGTCCTAGAAAGAATTAAACACGCATCCGAGGTAACGCTAAGTATATATATATATATATATATATATATATATATATATATATATATATATACTGTGGTTTGTCTGATGATAATCAATTTGCTGCCGATTTCTGTTTATGTACATAGAAGAACGAAATGTGTTATTACGTGCGACCGTTAGTAAATTTGACATGCCAGATGATAGGTTAAATGAAATATTTTCATACATACATATTTTCCATCTTCATTATCATCGCACAGGCAAGCGATTATTGCTTAGAGCAATAAATTATATTGTGCTATAAACTTTGGGTAAACGTGATGAAAGGGACTGAATAAAAATTGTGCAACTCGTATTCCGGACCAGTACAATGTATGCAAGACCAATAATGTAGATTAAATTACATTTAAAGTATCCACGATTCACATTCGTAGGTGGTCGATTGGCAATCCCAGTTCCGTAATGATCCGATAGATCTGTATTTACAAGTCCACGTTGAGTAGGACTTCGTGATGTCTGGGTGCTGATTCGTGCCCTCGCTCCCTAGGCTTTCACACAATTCGGAGTGAGGAGACGAATCAACACCCAGGCATCACAATGTCGCACTCAACGCGGACTTGAAAATAAGGATCAATCGGAGCATTGTGGGAACGGGTGTACAAATCGACCACCCACGTAATTTAAACTCGTCGCTCTGACGGCATCAAAACGAAGTGTACTATCTACAGGACGGAGACAACATCAATTTTATCGCCTAGTTGTTGCCCTCAAATTAGCATCTTTAAGTAAATTTGAGGAAGTCTGTTTGCCATCTTGCTCTAATAATAACCACGAAAAGTCGCAACGCCTCAACGCTTTTGAAGGGTCATAATTCAGTTAAAAATTATACTTCGTCTTCATAACCCGTGCGATCGATTAGTTCTTGATTCCCACGAATATAAATTATAAGCTTATCCTAAGCATCGGTGCATAGTTAGAAGAAGATTAAATTATTTTTTGTCTTATTTCAAGAGTATCTACCAAGGTCTACATTCTGCGGTCAGTTCAGTCGATTTTGACGATTTTAGCCCAATTTGTTTTCTCATCCGCTGTTAAATATCCATACATTGTTTATTCGACAAGTTGAATTTTCTTTTTCTATATGAGTTTACTTTTTTTCAAAATTTGATTTCAAGCAATGTTCTAAAATAAATGCATGCTCTGCTGGAAGAAAACAAATCGAAATGTTTTGCGTAAATGGAGTGCTTAAATGTGTCTTATTAATGTTTCCGTGAAGAAAGTGTAAATTGGTGTTTATTAAACAAACAAGTCAAGTTTCTTGAAGGAATGCAACTGATGAAGGCCTACGGTAAGTTAGACCGAAATATATTGTCAAAATAAAATTACTGGATCAATGAAAGCTGCGTTAGTCAAAACGCAGATCAGGTAATTTTAAACACGTCAAGTTTTCGAATAGGGCCAAAACTTTTACCACCACTAGTTTGAAGCATATAATAACAAATCTATTTGAATAAATCCACGCAAAATTTAAAATTCGTTTATGCCTTTCACATTGGATCGATGGTTTTCATGCAATTTATAGGAAACTTTGCTTGGGCCTTCTAAATTTTACACTTTTTTATTTCAAACTATTATTTTTTAAACTATAGACAATTTTAAAATATTTGGTATTTCAGGGTAAATACCTCCAAGGTGATATAGACTTATGTTTTGACACTTGTTTTTACAGATAATCTTTGAATGCATATGCTGTGCGAGCGTCACATCGAGAGTGTCCACGATATTCATGCTTTGGTTGTTGCTTGTCACTATCCGTTTCAAAAAAATTCGAATGATCGCAATAACCATTTCAGCATCAATCTCGTCTACGTGGTGGTTGGGTGCTGATTGGTTCCTATCCTCCGAAGGCTTCAACATCGTTCATATTAACCACTGGAAATGAGGTGCTGTCATGGCTTACCAAGCCTTGGATCAATGTAGTGCGGTTTCATTTTTGTTGTTCAGGTTGCCTGTGTGTTCTGGTGCTAACCGTGGAAGGTCATGGCGTGCCAGTTCGTTAAATGGAGTTTATTTTGTAGGATATTGCTTTTAGTTAGCTTACATAAGATTAGCATTTATGTCAGGGCCACAAACGTGATATAGCTAAGTAATACTATCTGATACGTTAGCAAGATTTTACTTGAATTAATCATTTATAATTATACAAAACTCAACAAACATATCCAAAGCTTCGCAAAAATACGATTGATTCACACTTCCCAGTACGCATCGAGTCCATCTTTCTGGTAGCTGGCTACTACTTCGTGGCCTCGCTCCAAAATCTTTAACATAATTCGTATTAACCACTGGAAATGAGGTAAGATCTAATTTTGGTTGCCTGGCAACGCTTCGGTGCCTCATTTCCAACATCATCCTCAGGCTTCTTATCACACGCACAGTAAAATTCTCACAATAAGAGATTAACTAAAATTTGCTTAAATATTTATCATTGTGAGCATTGCACAGTTTATGCGATTAGAAGACTGAAGATGATATTGGAAATGAGGCACCAAAGCGTTGCCAGTCAACGAAGATTAGATGGTACCCCACTCCCAGTGGTTATTAAGAACGACGTAGAAGCCTTCGGAGGAAAGAGTCGAATTAGCATACAGCAACTACGACGGCGAACTCGTAGAGTACTTGTTTTTACATTTTTTTGAAATCAGTGCATGTTTCCTAATTTTTTGTTGAATGTTTGAATATCTGAATACGGACATTGCATAAACTTTAAAAAACCCTACAATTAAAACCGCGATGAAAATTTGTATTGTGGTGCAAAAAAAGCATTCACCAGTGATAAATGGTTTTTAAAATGAGAATAATTCGCAAATTCGAATAGTTTAATAGCAAGAAATCGTCAATGAATGGAACGATACTTAATTTTCCCTGAGTACAGAAGATTGTAACTCGAACCATCTAATCGTTTCAAACACAATATAAATCTATTAACAACATTTACACATTGGGAAATTTCCCATGATAGATCTGGATCAGATTTAGCTAAAGACTTTAATTCACCACGAAATGCAACAATTGATTTAATCTTGCGGGCTTAAAAATCAATAAGTTTGTTTTACGCGTTTCCTCTGTACTTTGAAGCCCGAACTACCAAAGACAAAACGAAATCAGTTTGAAATGCACAAAAAAACGGAGACGTCAAAACTAGTTGCACCGTTATTTGTAGAGTTTATCAAAACGCCTGTGAATATTGATTATGTTGGGCAACGATTTTCGATGCAGAATTAATATATGTAAAAAATTTTTAATTTCAACTTTTATCTTTATCTTCTTGATTGTGTATAATTTAACACAAAAAAATTTATGGCTAATTTTTAATACCTAACAATAATTCACTTTAAATACACCAAGGAATAAATAGCGTTATCCACGGAAATTGATTCTTAATTTTTTTGTCGCTCAACTATAAATAATGTGTTTGTAATTAAAATATAGATTAACTAGAGAATAATTCTTAACAAAAAACTAATATTCTGTATTCAAAATGGTTTAGAATCGCTCTTGTTAAATTTAGAAATTAACTACTAATTTTAAAAACGATAACTTTCAGTTGCTTTCAATTTCCGTCTTAACTACAATTTTCTATGGAAGAACTTAGGCACTCGGGTTATCATCTCCAACTGCATATGAATTTTAGGGTCTGGTATATCCTAAGATAATAAATTAATAACAATAACTACAAAAATTTAAATATCCGCTATTTTCTTAACTAACTTTCTTTTATGAATCGTATGAATCTATGTGAACCTAAAGTTCAAACCAACCATCCCAAACCTGTCATTATAGAACACACACCATGCTACACGAGGAAATGGTATTGAATTGAACATTTATATAATTAAAGGAGTATTGGTTGCGCGGGCGGTGATAACAATTACTTTAATCAGTCTTTATATAAGGACATGACCCATTATGTACGTACATCTTTTAATGTAAATTAAGCATTTTATAGTGTAGAGAAGTCAACTCATACAGTAGACCGGTTTCGGCCTCAATTGTGAACCCATCACAAATTGTCCAGACTATGTCGCGGACATGGCTCGAGCCTGGGCACTTTTGCTTCGGAACCTGTTGTTCGATTAATAAGTACGACCGTTTGTGCCAGTAGATTTCTAAATCATTCAAAAATAATTCATACGCGTTCTAGTGTTGCATATTAAATTACCAAATTGTTTAACGAGCATTAGCTAAATTCAATAATTTTAACAAAATTATATAAAATGATCCGGTCAAGAAATGCAATTATAGGGCAATGACCTTAAATTAAGCTTCTAACGCGAATTTTCTATGATTCTTATCATAATAATGGGTTTAAAAAATTTTCAAGTTTAGTTTGTTTCATTTGACAATATTTATTCTTTATTGCACAAAGTATGTCTAAAGAATTAATTCCAGCTGAACCTAAGTATATTTAACCAAAGTTTGTGAATTTCAAATGCACACCTATTTTATAATTATGCAGGCAATATATAACGTTTAAAATGCAAAAGGCAAAATTATTTAGATTTATGTCTATTTAATCTCACCTAATTTAATTAGAGTAAAAAACTGACTAACAGTCAAAATGATATGTAAACGACATCCTGTGGTATAATAGTTCTCTCTAAAATTAAAATTATTTAACAGTTTTTATTTTTTAAGACAGGGCGGTGATTAATTTTTAAATTAAGTATACATGCAGAAAATAATCACAAAACTTATTATCAATCAGTTGCGCAACAAAGCAATTGACCAACAGTCCAATGTGCTCATGTATTAGGTGTAGCGAGCCTAGTAACAAATTAGTCCAGTTGTGACCAGAAGGATAAATCAAAGGCAGCATGAACGGAAAGTATAATCTCATGCACATTCATTTCGTGCTTACTGGCAACTCATCAGTAGGAGCCGATATTACGCCCTTCAACCACTATATATTTGGGTAAAGAATGTAGGATAATGGGACGGTACAATCTGCAAGACGAATGTGTAAACCTGCAATAGGTAACCTAACATCGTATAGTCTACGACAATTTGACTTCAACGCCAACTCACACTATAATATATATACCGAGTCTGTAAAGGATACTAACAATATCGCTATTGTGTTAGTAACCGATACCAACATTAGGGTATCGAAAAGGTGCATGGTACTAACACTATGGTTTCCAAGTCGGTACATGGGGCCAACATGATGGATATCAATTTATGCTATAGTTCACCGAAATTGAGAATTACAACAATTTCTGAACACCTGTTACTCCAGTAAATCCATACACTCTGGCCTTGATCGGTATAATTTATCACATTTCGAGGTAAGAATGAAATCATTCAATTAAATATATAACTTTTAGATACTGTTTGTGGCGGAGAACAAACACATATGCACTTATGTATTAGATAAAAAATTAGTTCTACTATAATCGGAAGGATATCGATCAAGGCCAAAGTGTAAAGGTGTAGAGAAAGAGGTGTTCGGAAAAAGTTGTAATTCTCAAATTTTGTGCACTGTAGAATACCTTGAAATCCATCGTGTTGGTAACATTTACCGACTCGGCAACTATAGTGGTAATACCATGAAACATTTTCGGTATCATAATGTTGGTATCGGGTACTGACCCAAAAGCCATAGTGTTGGTATCCTTTACAGGCTCGGTATATATGTCATTTAAAGTGAGTTAATTTTGAAGTCGCCTCGTCGAAAACTTCATACATTCGTATAGGAGATTTTACCGCCCTATTTTCCCACATTCCTTACCCAAATGTATAGTGGGTAAAGGCCGATTGACCGGCTCCTACTAATGAGTCGCGATTAAGCACGAAATGAATTTGCACGAGATTATGCTTTCCGTGCATACTGTCGTATAAGTAGTAAAAAAATAAATTATATAAACTAAATATTTTAAAAATAATTATTTAATGCAAGACGAATTTTATATTGGTTACCTTTGTCGATGACCTTCCCGTTAATGAGGTAAACTTTAAAACTAGGTGTTTATCAAGTACTATTTCCTAACATAAATGTAAACCATTTTCTAAAAATAGGTTAACCGATATAACGCTCATTATATTTTATCTTGATTTAATTTCAATCGATTCCTTTTATAATCTAGTTAAATTAAACGAGCATCGGTTGCGCGGGAGGTGATAAAAATTAATTTTAGCAAGGTCTTGAAATTGATATAAACACCTGACACATAATGTACATACATTTGTCAGCATAAACCAAGTATTGTATAGTGTAATAAAGGCAATTCATCCGGCAGACCGTGTGTGTCCTTATTGGTAACTTATCATGTACTGGCCAGTGTTTTACGCGGGCAGGGCTCTAACGTGAGAGCGTCTGCTTGGGATTTTCGTGCACTAACCACTGAGCCACCCTGCCACAAACTCCACACAATATTCAGTTATATGCTAACTTGGTTAGCTCTTCCTATAGGTAAAATTTATATAGCATTCCTTTAATCCTAAAGTTCCAACTAACCATCCCCAATGTGTCATTAAAGAGAACAGATGCCATGAAACATAGAGAATTGGTATTTAAATGAACATTTATATCATTAAACGACCATTGGTTGTGTAATAACATAACGGAATTAGCCACATACCAAGATTTAGAGATTTATAAATTGCAGCCGGATGAATTCAAACAGGAAGAAGTGTGTTCATGCATTGAGCTTGAACTGAAGATGATGCACGCAACTGATTAGTTATTCCCCTATTTTATACTCTCACCGTGTTTACATTTGTCAGTTTTGTTTTGCCTTTTAATTTATATGTAGAGAGATATACATTTTTTGATACTTGAGAAGAATATAACAAAGAAACGGGTCATGTATCTGATAATTTTTTTTTTCTTTTATCAAATAAAAAGGGTTTTATGAATTACTAATTTTACTTAATTTGTTGAACGAACCTGGTATAGATGTACACATATACCCAAATCTAACTTATATAGTAAAAACTCAGCTAAATTTTATTAGATTAATCAATCAAAATTATAAATGAAATGGCTCAAGTAAATATCGCGCATACTTTAGCATCTTGTTACTGATAATCGTGATTAATTGTAGATGCATGCGGAATACTGATGAAGCTTACAGAATTATTTAAAAAATACAAGAAACTAGAACAAAACCTATAATAATCGCAACACAGTTCCTGTAATTTGGTTGATATAGTCGTATCCTAGACGAGTAATACAGAATTTTGTATTTCCTAACATACATTAATCCTTAGAATTGTCGTTCGTTTCAATGACAGTACGAAGTGTTATTTTTGCTCTGGTACTGGATCTTAGAATCAGGAAATATTGCTATAATCAAGATTCCGATCTATATACAATCACTTTACACATTATGTGCATACTTTTGTCAGTATAAATAAGAATTGTATAGTGTAGAAAAGTCAATTCATCCAGTAGACCGGTTTCGTCCTTATAGGGAACTCATCGCTTACATTTGCCGCGGACATGGTTCGAGCCTGGGCATGTCTGCTTTGGAACAAGCCGATCTACTGTATTAATAAGCATTTCTACCAGATTTCAAAGCAGATGTGCCCAGCTTCGAGCCCTGTCCGTGGCAAATTCTAGACAGTACGTGATGAGTTCCCAATAAGGACGAATCTGGTCTACCGGATGAATTGCCTTTTCCACACTATACAATACTTAGTTTATGCTGACAAATGTATGTACATAATCGGTCAGATGTTTATATCAAAATCGCAATCTTAATAAAAACTAATTGTTAGCACAGTCCGTGCAACCAATGTTTGTTTAATCAGTAAATATTTTTCTTGTTACTCGCAATCATGTTTCAAAACAAATATCTATTTTCGATGTGCAGAACCACGAAAAACATAGCTGGATTTTGTGAATTTATAAGTAAACATTTTTTATTTTTACTTTTGGAGAAAATAGTCATGATTATTTTCATTCAGTCGAAATTTTCCTCTTAAATTGAAGATTTTATTCATGCAGAAATTTACTCCTAATTTTATTCGTACGCTCTGAAACAGGTTCATTAAATCACGTTAACCATTATATATTAAACTAAAATATTCACATCCAACAGTTAATGATACAGAGAATTTTCGACGGTCGCGCGTATTGTTCTCTAGTTTTTGTCACTTCATATACGAACAAATGATTTTTATACCTTTCCTGTGGATCTATCAATATGTTTCATATGCAATAGTTTATCTGAATGACATTCAAATATAAACTCATGTAGAAGCTATATTAGGCAATGATTTGCTCGAAGTTTTATCTGTATTTCGTGGAATTTTATTTAGAATAAGATTGAATTATCACTAGGCCAGCATTGAGCATTGAATATCTTATTACGAAATCGAGTTAGCATGCGCTACATACCTTCATTTTACAGCAAATTACAAAACAAGAAGTCTTAACAGATGTGCTAGTGATTTATACCTAACTAAAACCATTTATATACATTTCCTGAAAGGTATGAGTACGAGTATGAAATAATTTAAATCGAAATTAGAGATTTCTGTGTTTTACTGAAATCTGGGGCAAATTTTGAAATGAATTTCTGCGGATATATAGACAAATTTTACTGACTACTATTTTGCAACGAATTCGCAGGAACGTTTTGTTAAAAGACAGTTGAACAACACAAACATAACGATAAAACCACTTGACTCCACTTAGCTTCAACCCCTAACAATGTGAAGCCAGAAAACGCATATAGTGCGCATACATAACGTTACCTATTAATTTCATGATGACTTTGGTGTGTCCCCTTGGTCCGTAGGAAATTAATTAATTACAGTTTATGGCTTATGCGTCAATGTAAATGGTAATGTGAGTATCAAAGCGTCAAAACTAGCTCTCTGTAAATGAAATTATGCACATTTAACTTATGACTGATAGATAAATTGAAAACCCTTGGCATTGGAGAATCTACAGTCAATTATTCTTTATCTATTTATATTATGTATATTTCAGTTAGTTTGTGCAATTAGTAGCATTATAACTATTAGGCTGTTGTTTGAAAGAGGTATTTTAAAAGATTAAATTAGATTAATTTTAGATTAATTATTATTAGTTATAATAGAAGTAGTGGCAATAGAAGTCGTTTTTTATTCGCGGCTGTAGTAATATTAATTTTCTACAACTAATACCATTGCTACTTCTAATTGTACTACTACTACAACTCAAAACTTTAATATTATTGCTACAAATACTGTTGCTGCTACCAATTTTATTAATACCTCTACTAATTTTTTACAGACAGTAATTCTACTATTTATATTACTAGTAATAACACTATTATTAACGCTGCTACTACTACTAATATTACTACCACTAATAATACTAATACTAATACTGCTACTAATACTACTCCAGATTCTACTACTACTATTACTACTAATTCTTCTTCTTATTCTACTATTACTAGTAATACTACTGCTTCATCTACTATTACTTTTAATAATGCTACTATTACTACTAATAATATCATTAACATTATTACGATTATTATTATTATTTCTATTACTATTACTATTACTATTACTATTACTATTACTATTACTATTACTATTACTATTACTATTACTATTACTATTACTATTAATATTACTATTACTATTACTATTATTATTATTATTGATACTTGTTATTGACATTTTTATTCTAGATTATATATTATTTATTTAAATTATAATTTTTATTAATTTCATAGACTTTTTGTCAAGTTCCACACTTGCTTTCTTCTTTTACCAAATTATACTATTTGCTTTTAATTCAATACGCTAAGGATAGACTGCGGAGTCTCTTGTTCGCGTCTTATTTTAAGATGAATACACTGTGTTACACAACCGTTAGTAAGACCAGTAAAATTTAATGTTTGATATTTATATTATATTATATTGTATTTAAACAATTAAATTTTTACAATTCAAACCTGTAATCTGTTTTCGAAAAATATGAGTCCTTTAATTGCTTTAAGAAGTTATGTTTAGTACAGTAATTAATAACAATAAAAATAATAAAAATAATAGTAATAATAATAATAATATTAATAATAATAATAATAATAATAATAATAATAATTTTATAAATGTGAAGAAGAAGACGAAGAAAAAGAATAATATTTATCAATATGAAATCGAGTTATGCAGAAATGGTTACCCATGTTACAGGTAACAATTTAATAATAGCTAATTAGGTAAATCCACTTTGGTGATAAAATAATGAGAAAAGTATGCTACGTATATTCGTAAACCAAAAAACTGTGCTATTGGAACAGTCTCAAGTGCGCAAACGTTTAATCATTGAGTTGACAAACAATTAAACATCTTATATAATCAACCAAACATTGATTGCGCGGGTGGTGAGAAAATTTAATATAATCAAGATTGCGCACTTGACCCATTAATTGTTTACGTATGTCAGTATAAACTAAGAATTGTATGATGTAGAAAAGGCAATTCATCCAGTAGACCGGTTTCGACCTTATTGGGAACTCATCATGTAATGGCCAGAATTTGCCACGGACAGGTCTCAAACCTGGGCACATCTTGTGCTTCAACCACTGTGCCATCCTGCAGCACACTACACTCAAATTTCAGTCATATACTAACTAATGTATCCCGGTTAGTTTTTTCTCTTTTAGGCGGAGCTCATATGCCATCCATTTAGATCCAAAGTTCCAATTAACCATCCCCAATCTGTCATTACTGAAAAAACACCATACTAGATGGACGTCGGGTAAATAGAGATATGCAGGCTATCGCTAATATTTGAAATTGGATTTTGGATGTTTTTTTGATCGAGATACACTTCAAACATTATGTTTTTTATTTAAAGTGGCCTTTTTAGAGTTTACAAATTCACTCGGTCATATCAATTTTTAGTACAAATTGAACGTTGTTCCTCTGGAGGTTGCAAGTTAAGATAGGTAAGACCGTGAATGGCGCGCAAAATATCTTATCTTAATGTCACGTAAGGCAATATTTTATATTAATTTACTAGGTAATTATAATCCAAAACGGCTGAGAATCATTCTGCTATTTCATTTATTTATGCAGTAACCAATTTTGCTTAAAACAATTAGAATGATTCTTTTTTTCGTTCAGGGGTCAAACCAAATTTTTCTTGTTCTACTTAAAGCATTACTTTTCATACGTTGACCTAAATTGTTTGTTTTGCATGGATTTGCTTGAACAATTTCTTCCTTATTTGCTACAGTTAGAAATCAAATGCATTAAGCCAATTAAGAAGCTAATTCAAAGACTGTTACCATTAAGATTTATTAATCCTTTGTAAGTTTAGGAAAGTCTATAAAGTTTAGTCCATCTTTTCAACGTGGATTGATCTACCAAAAATGATTCATTTTGCATTTATGTGGCCGTTTTGTTTACCCCCCCCCCGCTCGCTTAATTGAAGGAAACAACATATATAATAAAATATAAGTGCTTTTGAATAACTGCCTTTGTTGAAAAGGAGACAGAATACGATGCAGTATTTGCGCGGAAAGAATGCCAAAGTTACCTTCAAAGGGTACAATTTTGCGTAATAATTGTAAAAGATGAATATTTTTGGTAATAGATCCATTTAAAATTGATATGATGTTGTCGAAACATTAAATACGCGACTGATTTATAGTATTTTGCTGATCCACATTGTTTCATTGAACATCATTATGTTCTAACTTAGAAATAATTAATTCTTATAATATAATTATCAGTTAATAAATAGTTTCAACTGGCATTAGGAAAATATTAATAATGATCTTGCAGTCATATTTCTTGTATTTCTGCGAACGATTGTAACAATAGGTAACGATATTTAGACACAGCAATTTCAAGATTGTGTGGATTGGGATAAAACTAATATTGTTTAAATGTTTTGAAAGTGCATCCTTTACATTAAAAAAAGGGAATATATTTCTTACATTGATGACGGCTAAAAATTTGGTGGATATATTATTTTTAGCATTGATTCAGCAACACGTCTTTTCCGCAGAAACACCAGTAACATATATTCTCAAATCAAGTTTGCGAGCTTGAATAAAGCATCAAGTCCAATGTATTTAACCAGTCGTCGAACAATGTAGCAAAACTACCATCAGTCGCAACGCGCTGACGCGTTACGAACTTCCATGATCATTTTTAGAGTAAAACGGCAAACTGACAAATGGCTCGCACGCCATTAGTTAACGACAAATTTCACATGTTTTAATTGGTGCAGCGTAAACAAATTAGAAATTCATTTACGCAATATGTCCGCGAATTATTCTGAGCCGTTACTGTATCAAAGACTGCTAAAATTCTGACTACGAACATCGTTTACGATACATTTAAAGTGCTACAATTAAATTCAGTTTCGAGTTATCCGCTTTTTTATGATTGAAGCAGACTGCAATATGTAAGCAAATAGGATTTACCTATGCTCGTAGACACACCTTTAATTATTTTCATTGAATAAATGTCGGGGAATACCACGCAAGCTGTGATAACTGATATCAATCAAGGCCAGAGTGTAGGGATTTACTGCAGTAACAGGTGTTCAGAAATAGTTGTAATTCTCAATTTCGGTGAACTATAGCATAATTTGATATCCATCATGTGGGTACCATGTACCAACACGAAAACCATTGTGTTATTACCATGTACCTTTTCGGTATTATAATGTTGGTATCGATTACTGACACAATAGCCTTAGATTTATTATCCTTTACAGACTCAGTATGTATATTATATAGAATGAGCTAGCGAAGAAATCGCATTTTAGAGACTTTATATGATGTTAGCTTCACTACTACAGGTTACCACATTCGTCTAGGAGATTATACCGTTCTATTATCCCACATTCTTGACCAAAATATATAGTGGTTAAAGGGCGTAATACCGGCTACTACTGATGAGTCACTAGTAAGCACGAAACGACTGTGCATGAGATTATACTTTCTGTTCATGCTGCCTTTGGTTTATCCTTCTGGTCAAAACTGTACTAATTTGTTACTAGGTTCGCAACACCTAATACATAATTGCATATATATTAGTTCTCCGCAAGAAACAGTATTTAATTGTTATGGTATTACACCAAGCTTGAGCTTAATATAATGTTATTAATTGAGTCTGATTTAAATGCTTTGTTCAACAACTTTACGTAAGATAATTCTACTTCGCAATTTCAAAATTAGATAGCAATGCCAGTATGATTTAATGTGTGAACGAGGTGAAATTTTAGATTAACCGCACAAATGATATTTACTTTTTAGATTTATAAACATTATTATTATTTCCAGTATAAGCACATGCATAATTAAAAGGGCTTCTTATATCTCTTGAATGTTGTATTTTGCTACGCAGCGCGACCATCAAATTTAGAGTATTAATTGTTTTCTTTCGTGGTTAGTAAATTTGCACTATCAGTTGCGCAAAGATCTGATTGATCCTCAATTCCAGGTGCACAGCGAGTTCGTCTTTTTGTTGGTTCGGTGCGGATTCGTCCCTTTCTACCGAAGGCTCCAACATCGTTCATACTAAGTTCTGTAAATGAGGTACGATCCAATATTCGTTGACTGGCAACGCTTCGGTGCCTCATTTCCAGTATCATCCTCAGGTTTCTAATCGCATAAACAGTGCAATGCTCACAATGACATATTTAAGCAAATTTAGTTAATCTCTTATTGTGATAATTGTACTGGGCGTGTGATAAGAAGCCTGAGGATGATACTGGAAATGAGGTACCAAAATGTTGCCAGGCAACCAAGATTCGATATTACCTCACTTCCAGTGGTCATTAACTGTAGTATTGATTATCCTCACTGTCAAGCATAATAATCTATTGAGAATTTGATTTAGTGTGGACTGGCTTGTTAACACACAGTTTTGACTAATGCATGCTTGATTGTTGTTCGTTTTCAAGAAGAAACCACACACAACGAAATTCGCGTGAGGCAGAAATAGGCGTGCACATTTGTGCGTCGTGTAAAGTTTAACAGTTCTCATCGATATTCATAGGGTCATCCTTGCTTTATGCCAATCATTTTTTATTACTTAACATTATTTACATTCTACAACTCGTTAAGCAAATATCTGTCAAAATTGTTTTCTTTTTCTTGTTAAAAGAACTTCTAGTAATATTGTTCTGGATACAATATAAAACAGAAACAGTAGAAAATTGTTACATAACCCGTTTTATAACAAAAGACGTTTGTTGCAGACCTTGTTGTGATTCGAGAGATAATCAAAACATAAAATAAAGGGAAGCATGTATATAGGAAGAATGTAAATTAATTACGTAAAATTTAATTTATAAAATCGTCAAATATTTGATTTTACAAGCAAACAGTTTTTAAAAACATGGTAGACATGTAATGTACTTTAAAATTTGAACTATAAAATTAAATTAAGTTATTGAGTTGGATAGAGATCCTGTAACAACCAATTAGATCTCGGGTGGTGATGAAATTTCGTTGAGTCAAGTTTGCGAATTTGTATAAGCATCAATCCCAATGTACCGACCCGTCGCAAAACGTCAGTCACACCTACTGACGCGTTACAAAATTACATGATTAGCATCAGAGTACCCCGGAAAACTGACTAACGAAGATTTAACCAAAATTCATAATTACAAGATTCACATACCGGTTTTCCATTATTTCTATACGGATTGCGGGTCAATCACAGTTAACTAGTTTGTTGTTTTCCATATTCTATGATCATAGAAGGTCAAGATTCGTCAACAATTATGAGTAATGGGCCCAATACAGTTGGTGAAATCGGTGGTTCAAAAATGCGCATTTTTAAATATGAAATCTTGTTTTTCCGATCTCGGTTTTTAATGATATTTAAGACATTACAGCGAGGAATTTTACACAGGATTCTCCAAATTTGGACTACTTTAGTAAGCCATGCCATGTGAAGAGGCTATACAGGTTCAAGTTTTTGATGTAAACATTTGAAATCCTACAGGAGACGCAAAAAAACAAGGCGTAATAATTCGTCGTTACTCTCAAAATATTTACCGCAAACTGTTGCACATATAGCTGATTATTCACGAAGTTTTGCTAACGATGACTCGAAATTTAGAAATGCATAATTTTTAGAAATCCTGGTAGATTTGCATAACGTTAGTGGGAAATTGTTCCTCAAATTTTCTAATATGTTGATAATGGCCTGGAAAGTGAGTTGAAACCAGCATTTTACGTTTGATTTAAATATTGGCATAAATTAAATCATTCCCCATATGGTTTCCACAATCTCTTAAACTAATCTCAAATTAAGGTGCCATTGCACAGACAAAAATTTTTCAATCTCTTAATTTTATCCTTTATCTCTTGATGTTAAATATATTAAAAAAATACAAAGAAACTTTTATGCAATATTTGGTGCTTTTCGCTTTATTTGCAACAAAACAAGCTGGTTATGGCCAGATTTTGTTCTCGAGTATTCTTTTTATTTACTCCAAAGATTTTGCCTTCGTATATGATTTCGCCTTAAAATGTCATATTTTCTCCATTATATTCGCTTGAAATTGGCGTTTGTTAATGATACAATAAACACAAAGAACGTTTTCATGCATAATTAATCAAGTAGCCCGCCATTACAATATGAAAAGCCTTTTTGGTACAATAAACAATAACGTTATGTAAGAACGTATTCGATTGCATGCTTGCATGATATAATTTTAATTAGAATAATAAAAATTTTCTTACGCTGACTAAAGGAACATGCATTGTTTCAGAACTAACATTATTTTAATATAGTTAAATATTTACGCATAGATAAGTATAAACATATTAATCTAAATAAATCCGTTGCGAATTTGTACGCAGTTGGTATGACTTCGAGGTAAATTCAACTACAATTTGAAGGTGAAGAAGTAATTAAGCGCAAAAAAACCTAGATTGTGGTCTGTTTTGGTGTTTACATATTTTGCAGATGACTTAGTTTTGATTACTTCCACCAGAAAATTTCCTCTACCTAGTGTTTATTTTGTCCTGTGAGTTCTGCGACAAGCTAAATAATTGCTATATATTATGATTTTTTGCTAGGTGTGTGAGAATGCTTCTCTATTCGGAAGCAATCGCAATAATTTTACGTTGTCCAGAAATGTATAAACTAAGAAAATCCATTCGTGTATCGGCAATACCGTGCGATTTCCTAGCCCAATACGGAATCCTTTTAGATATGTTTCTTACATTTGCATTAACTCGACTAACATACATAAAATTATTGTGATCCTTTCTATGCGGACTGCTTAATTCTATTAAAAAATTATTAATTCCGTTTTATTTCTCTTGTCAACCAGCTTAAATAATGAAGCAATAGCGCTACTTTACAATAATTAATGTATTTTTCAAGTAAACATCCGGGAGTAAAGTAGTTTCTTAGTCAATAAACTAATTATCCTAGATGCATCGGCACAAATTATGTTGAGAATATTAAAATGCATTCCATTTTTCTATTGCATGAATTTTTCTTCCTTTTCTTCTTCTCACTGCCTGTAACTTATCATATTCATAATTGATTATGAAAGAAATTAATTTAAATTAATATCGTTCATCGGGGTAAAATCATTAAAAAACAGCATGTATTGACATGATTTAATACTTATTATAATCAATATAGCGGTCTTGATATTAACACCTGACCCATTAATTACTTACATATGTCAGTATAAACTAAGAATTGTATAGCGTAGAAAAGCCAATTCATAACACTATAAAATTCTTAGTTTATATGAATTGCCTTTTCTACACTATACAATTCATAGTTTATACTGACATATGTAAGTAAGTAATGGGTCAGGTGTTTATATCAAGACCGCTACCTTGATTATAATAATTGTTATCACCCGCGCAACCAATGTTCGTTTAATGATTAAATACTGTTTGTTGCGAAGAACTAATATATATGCAAGTATGTTATAGGTGTTGCGAACCTAGTAACAAATTAGTTCACTTGTGACCAGAAGGATAAACCAAAGGCAGCATGAACGGAAAGTATAATGTACCGACTCGGAAATTATTGTGTTAGTACCATGTACCTTTTTGGTACAATAATGTTGGTATCGGTTACTAACACAATAGCCATAGTGTTAGTATCATACACAGACTCGGTATATATATTATATAGTGTGAGTTAGCGTTGAAGTCGCATTGTCGTAGACTATACGGTGTTAGCTTCACTATTGCAGGTTTACACATTCGTCTAGGAGATTGTAACGTCCTATTATCCCACATTCTTCACCCAAACATATATTGGTTAAAAGGCGTAATACCGGCTCCTACTGATGAGTCGCCAGTAAGCACGAAACGAATGTGCATGAGATTATTCTTTCCGTTCATGCTGCCTTTGGTTTATCCTTCTGGTCACAAGTGAACTAATTTGTTACTAGGTTCGCAACACCTATAACATATTGATATGATTGTTTATGCAAAAATATGAAGCTGAGGAACATAGCGAAATTTAACAGAAAAAAATAAATAAGCTTTCAAATGAATGGTCAGATAATGTTTCAAAAATACACATAATTGACGCCATGAAAACTAAATTTCTTCAGAACGTAAGCAGAGCAGTATTTTATCGAAAATTTAGGCCCTGTTTATGCCTTATTTACAGCATGAAGCCGAGAAATTCGTTACGTTTTTTAGATTGTTTGCTTTTTTTCCGTACAACTAGTAAACATATACATTTATACAATTTTGATGAAAAAAACACCAGATAACTAGAGTCCATGTATGCCTTTAAATGGCCAGAGTATTGATTTTCCCTAGAGAACAAATTACAACCAAATTTCAGATTCGCTCACGTATTTTTTTCCTATTTTTTTAAAGAGAAAGTCGAAAGCGAGTTATTATGTGCTAAAGGAAATGGTTAAATGAAGTTAGAAATATTGAACATTTTAACATATATATATATATATATATATATATATATATATATATATATATATATATATATATATATTATATATATATATATATATATATATGTATACATATATGCGTGTGTGTGTTTGTGTGGAAGTTTCTGTGTGTAATATAGACGGCAAACGTAATGCAAGTATGACGATATGCAGTTGCGACCAGTAAATCTTTTTAACAAAACTACCGTCAGTCGGTTGTTGTTCGACGACTGGTTAAATACAATGGGATTGGTGTTTATTTTAAGCTCGCAAACTGTATCTTTATATGTAATTTTGTATAAGTTTTGCGCACCTAGTATAAAATTGATTCAAATATGACCAGAATGACAAAACAAAGACAGCGTGAAATGAATGAATTATCTCGTGCTTACTGGCGACTCATCAGTAGGAGCCGGTATTACGCCTTTACTCACTATATATTTGGGTGAGGAATGTTATTAGTGAAGCTAACTTCATATTAAGTCTACGACAATGCGACTTCAAAGACAACTCACTACATAAAATGCATAAGCCAAGTCTTTAAGTACTACCAACATTATGGTTATTGTATTAGTAAAAGATACCAACATTATTAAACCGTAATGATACATGATACCTACACTATGGTTGTCGAGTCGGTAAATGATACCAACACGATGAGAATTAAGTCTATTTTTGTACACCTGTTACTCCAGTAAATCCATACACTCTGGACTTGATCGATGTCATCTATCACATTTCTTGTTAATCATGACATAATTCAATTAAATATATAAAAGTTAGGCACCGATTTTGGAGGAGAACTAATTTATATGCAATTGTGTATTAGGTGTTATTCAAATATGACCAGAAGGTTAAACTGAAGAAAGCAAGAACTTTGCATGTACATTTTACTAATATGAGCTATTTGTGAACGCAGCAATTTCTCGAGTTAAGAGTGGTCTAATTTAAGCAGAATTTGCCTGGTTCGCATTTGTTGCATGCTTTTACTTATCGAGTCGAAATCATAACCTGCAGCATTTCACAATTCTTCATGAGATTAACTTTTAGATCAACAATTAAATGCATATGATGCAACAAAGTAACAATAAACAGTTTAACGAAATGTAAATAATAGTTTCGACACGCCAGATTTTAGCCATGGGTTCTAATTGTAATTAATCGTTTAACAAACAATACTTTTCGTGTATTTTAAGTGGACGTTTGCAGTTTCGTAAGATATTTTTTGCTCTCGGAGATGTTTTTCAATTTGTTTTGGGCATTCAAATTAACTATTTCAGGAATGAATATCTGTCGACATTTCTGCGATGAGTTAAGGCATGCTCTATGACATCGATTTGATTTATTTACATTATCGATGTGAGCCATGCAAAATTATTGGCTAAGCCATATTTTCCGGGTAAAATTTTCACTTTTGATAGGCTCTAACAGTTTGCTACAAGTAAACAACCATTCATTGCGCGAGCTGTGATGAAAATTACTTTAGTCAAGGTTGTTAATTTGGTATAAACATCAATCCCATTATATATATATATGCGTTTGTCAATATAAACCAAAATTTGGATAATATAAGTAATGCAATTCATTCATTAGACCGGTTTCATTCCTATCGTGAACTAATTAAATATAGTGCAGAATTTTTCCAAAGACACGGCTCAAGCCTGGGCACATTTGTTTGCGAGTCTGCGACTTGATGCATTTCGCCAGGTTGCCGCACCACGAAAAATTATCTAAATAAAAAATCATAAAGTAGAAAATAGCTGAAAGTTGTGTGTAGTGCAAGGCGGAGTGGTGCAATGAATAGAGTCACAGACTCCAAAGCAAATGGGCCCAGGTTCGAGCCATGTCCGCGACAAAATTCTGCACAGTACTAGAAGAGTTCCTAATAAGGATAAAATTGGCCTAATAGACGAATTTCATCTTCTGTACTATACAATTCTTAGTATACAACACCATATGTGGGCATAATCGTTCGATCGTGTATGGTGCATGCAGCAGATAATATCACCTATGTAGGTTTAATGCTTTATGTTAATTTTCGTTTCTCTCTTACGCTCCTGCGACCTAAAACTATCATGAGGTGCAACGGCAAACACGAAGCTCATTTAAGAGATATTCCATAGGCAATGTATTTTGTCATTTTAAACAAACCATTTTGCAAACTTTTTTTGACATTAGAGCTTTAATATTTTTTTAAATATTTGACAAAGCTTACTTTGTGAAAGATTTGATGGTGAGGTGCATGTTGATATTATCTGAAACGTCTGTGTGCAAATTTTTGCACTATTTTGTGAAACATTTTGACCAAACTTACTAAAGAAAATAAAAAGTTTCATATTTTTTGTTAAGCGGTTTAGCTAATCGTTTTTTTTAAAAAAAACATACACAGCTGTCGCGCCAACCTTCGTTGACTGTCGCAAAATAACTTAGAAAGATTTGGTTACCTTATCAGTTTTGCGTTATTACACAAGTTTCACCTAAAATTTTAGAAAAATGAAAGGTTGAGCGGTTTTTGAAAGATATTCATTAAAACGATATTGATTATTTTTCTTACTTTAAATTGCGCAAAATGTTTATCAAGCAAACAAGATATCGGCCAAGTTAACTATTTGCGATTAGTCAAATTCCTGATAAAACTCTCCAAGTGTCTTCTCATTAACCTAAGCAAATTTATTTATATATATATATATATATATATATATATATATATATATATATATATACTTTGTCCTTTCTATCGTAATCGGAACTGATGCATTTGAAAAGAGACTGCTTTTTATAACTTGAATTGAAAAATAAATCATTTATACAAGTACAAATTTATTATAAAGAAGGTATATAAAACACGAATAGGAAAAGACAGTTTTATTTTCGCCAGAACTCAACTCGACTGTAATGTAACAATGTCATTAGAAAATCAAGGAGGACACAGTTTGATTACATATGAAAACGTGAAGCGGAAAACGCAAATGCTGAGGCATGTATAAGGGCTCACTCACACACACACATACATATACACACATAACCATTTTATATTCAAAATATGTACCATCATGTATCAAGTTCGCAACCTTGATTATAATAAATGTTATCACCGCCTGTGCAACTAATGTTCGTTTAATTATATAAATGTTCATTTCAATACCATTTCCCCATGTTGTGTGGTGTCTGCTCAGTATTGACAGATTGTGGATGGTTAGTTGGAACTTTGGGACTAAATGGATGCCATATGAGCTCCAACTAAAAGAAAGAAATCAACCGAGTTACATTAGTTACTATATGGCTGAATATTGTGCGTTGCATGCGGCAGGATGGCTCAGTGGTTAGAGCACCAGATTCCGAAGCAGACGTGCCCAGGTTCGAGCCCTGTCCGCGGAAAATTCTGGCCAGTACGAGATGAGTTCCTAATAAGAACGAAACCGGTCTACTGGATGAATTGCCTTTCTACACTATACAACACCTAGTTTATTCTTACAATTATATGTACTTAATGGGTCCGGTGTTTATATCAAGTTCGCCACCTTGAAAATAACAAATTGTATCACCGCCCGCGCAACTAATGTTCGTTTAATTATATGCATGTACCAACTTGTTTTGTTTATGTAGCTGTGGATTAAGGATGATGCATACATCAGCCTGCGCTGAGTATGATTACTTTTCGTTTTTTGCTGTGAAGAAAAACCGGAAGTCCGCTGGAATTTGAGTGTAATTTTTATTACCAATGCGTTCAGCTATTTTGGAAGCGTTATCCCGCCCTCCGCAATGTGAGCTGTGTTTAATCTCAAATGCTGTTGAACGCGATTCTTTAGGAATCGGCTGGTCCGGCTTGAATAACGCGCAGAACAGCGAAGAAATTTGTAAAAAAAACAATTTTGTAATGTTCGATTGCAGGGAGCATATCCTTTACATTTATGTTAAACAGGCGTTTAGATGTATCAAAAAAAATATTAACTGGGTATTCGGCACCCGAAAAGTCATTGCTTTATTACCTGATCTGCGTTTTAACTAACGCAGGTAGATTTCCAGTAGTTTTCTTTTTTTCAACAAAATATTTCGCCTGCCTTCTTTGGTTGGTCCATCTTCACCATTTAAAAAAAACCAACTAATAAAGCAAGTTACCTTCATTAAACAATTAAACAATAATTTATTGCGCGGGTGGTGGTAAACTGGTGAGGATGGACCAATTGAAGATAGCTGCCGATAAAGGCAGCCGAAATATTTTGTTTAAAAAAAAGAAAACTACTGGAAATCTACCTGCGTTAGTCCAGACGCGGTTCAGGTAATTTCGACTAATCCAGCTTCGCAAAAATGTGTTACTTGCAAGTCACTGCTTTTTCAATTCGTTGAGCAAATATTTCGGATGGTGCGTCCTCCTTAAAATGTATACTGGCAAAGGGACTCTAATTTATATAGTAATCTCAGACAAATTTTCCAAGTTATCAGAGACGCGATGCTGCCAACAGCGATGAGTGTTTAAGCATAAGAAAAAGTGCGATTTCACTCATTAAATATCATGCCAGAAGCCAAACTAGAGGCCACATTTTTTAAATTCGGTATATAGGTACAGCAGCTTGAAACGCATCCTAGTCAAAATTGACAGCGACCTCATTTTGAAAATGAATATTTTCGACAAAAATTTGTTCTATTTTGCCTACGTTGTTAGTTATATTAGTAAACTGTTTTTTAAGCCGTTCCTGCCATCTGCGAATTCATTAAGTAATTCTTAAATGTGGGGAAGCTTGGTTGTTCTCTATGAGCTTTAAACGAATAGTTCTGACTGGAATGTCATCAATGAATTAGGAGGTTGACGATTTTAATTTAGTTTAAGTATTGTCAATGTAGACGCATGTGCTTCATCGAAGCACGACTATATTATTACGGAGTGTTTCAGAATCTCAATTTGAACGATCGACTTGTCACGTGAACTCATCTTCAGAGAATCTGCTGGTTCGTTATATCATGAATTTTTTAATGAGAAATTTGAATTACAAATTATTCACTATTGAAAATTTATTAAGTAAAAACAAAAACCAGGATAGACGAAGACACACTAAAACACATAAAATTATTTACTTATGTTCGCTTCATGTAGAATTTGCAATGCTTATTTAATTTTGAAAGTGTGGTGTCACAACTAACAGTATCCGGAAACGAAATTTATTTATAAAATTTGAAGACGAATAAGATAAAAGATTTTATCATACAATTGAATGATATTAAACAGCTAAATTCGGAAGCTACTGTTGAGTAAACGATTTGGGACGATACCTTTAAAAAGTTCAAACGATAAGAACATACCACGACTACTGATAATAGCGTGTCAGAAATATAATTCTGCTATAAAACTAGACACTTGTTCATTTGCAAATCATCATGATAAAGTGACAACAGCTGTTAAATATTTTAGTATTGTTTTCATATAAGTTGATCAGCTATGATGTGAGTGGTGAACACATCAGTTCCAAATTTGTCCAAAAATGTAGATGGCGACACTTTTCCTACGCTGTGTGACTGATTAAGTACAGTAGTGTTGCTTATTCCAAATACATTCACATGATTTAAATAGCACTTCACTTTAAATTTTGCACCCTCGTCAAAAAATATTGTCTGATTTGATTAATTTTACGGAGATTGAATTACTGCGATGGATAATTAAATTTTTCTATCATAATACAGAATTATATTTTTTACATTTAGGAACATAGATTCTGGCTAGTAAATGTTGATGCTATAAATGAAAAAAATATTACTTTTGACGTAAAACAAAGCTGGAAAATTTTTCACCACGAGAGTTGTTATCGAGTATTGTCTGCACAAAGGGAATATTTTTTTAACAAATCTTTTTTTAGGAACAAAGTAAAGTCCTAATTTGCCGAGCAAACATTTCAATGTTTAGTAACAAAACCGGTCTCTTCCGTTAATGAATAAAAGGTTTACGCCGATTTGTCGCTGTTCATAGAGAAACTAATTTGCTACATTTGAATAATTCTATTGAATGCACTAAAGCTGTATTATCGAAAACCTATCTTACACAAAATTAAGCATATTAAAAACGTTTGGGAAATTGTATAGTCCAACTTCCTACGCTCCACGCCAAATTATACAGTGGGTATAGGGCGTAGTTCCGATTCCTACTAATTAATTGCCAGTAAGATGATTATTAAATGTTAAGTTTTGGTGCTCAGTGCTGTCCTGCTTGTTGTGAATTTGACCGCAGTTTTCTTGTGCGGATCCATTGATAGCACTCGTAGTTCGGCAAAATCTTGAATCCTGTACATTTCCAGGTGCACAGATTATTGGCTTTCATTGACGGTTTCTCACTAGTCCCTTCATTTTGAAGCCCACCATCAGCTGCTTGCCTGAAAATGACGTTGGAACAAAATTTCCCACTCTTTTTGTCATAATTTTCGGGACCTTATTTACAGTTCCATTTTAAGGGTTGACACCATATGCACAGAAAAAAAAACAACTTGTGGCAAATGTGCTATCCTCATTGAAGACAGATCTATTTATCATCACGGATAGGCGTGTATGTCACTGCATTAGATTTGATTATAGTTATTCAGTAAATGTCACTTTAGTTGTGTACAAATATGTGTATGTAGGTTGTTGTGGGCGGGGGGAGGGTGACGTGGATAAGTTTGTGTATACATTTGAGTATTAGAGATTGGATATGAAGACCGGATATTAGGGCAGGCAATAGAAATATACTTTAGGAATTAAAATAAATATAAATAAATCAATCTTGAATGAGGATGCCATATTTGCACCAAGTTGTTTTTTTCCTGTGCGTATGGCGTCAACCCTGAAGATGGGACTGGAAATAAGGTCTCGAAAATTAGGAAAAAAGAGTGGGAAATCTCCTACCAACGTCATTTTCAGACGAGCAGCTGATACAGGAATTCGAATTGAAGGGAGAAGTGGAAACCTATCAATCAAGGCCAATAATTGGTGCACCTGGAAATGTTCAGGATTCAAGATTTTACCGAGCTACGAGTGCAATCAATGGCCCTGCATAAGAAAAATGCGGTCAAATCCGCAATAAATCGATTAGGTTATATCTTTCGATCGATTTTGATATATCCTTCTGGCGTTATTTGAACAAAATTTTTACTGGGTACACAATACCTCATTCCTTATTGCATCGCTTTGCTGGAGTAAGGTGTGTTCAGAATTGGTTGTAATTCTGATATTTTGTCAAATATAACCTTTCTCAGAATCCGTCGTATTTGTATCCGTTAAATGCTTGGTATTTTCAAAACCACAGTGCTAATTCTATGTACAGGCTCGGCATTTCATGAAACATTGTTGTTGTATTATTTACGGGCTAGGTATAAATTATGTGGATTACACATTAGTATAGAAAATTTTGACGTCCATTATATTTCGTTCATGTTAATATTATCCTTCTGTTAATTTGAACTAATTGTTTCTAGTCACACTAATATACACATTAATTTATTATATATATATATATATATATATATATATATATATATATATATATATATATATATATATATATATATATATATATATATATATATTAGTCTCCGCAACAAACAATATATTATCCATCCAATGGTAGGTTTCTGTCAGAATTTGTTATTTGACAATGTGTAATTTTACTATATATATATATATATATATATATATATATATATATATATATATATATATTTATATATATATATATAGCAATTGAAGCCCTATTTGTCAGGTTTCTTTTGTGCATTGTGGATGACCACATCGGGTCAAAAAATATCATAAAAAGTAGTTAGCAATACTTTTCCAATGTTATGTAACTGCTTTTAAAATGGTATTGTTACCTATGTTAGACCCATCAAATTGATAAAAAGAACAACAAACCTGAAATTTTTACACTCGTAGCAAAATGCTGCTTCAAATTTTATTAGTTGTATACAAATTAAATCAGTGCAATGGATGATGAATTGTTTATACTCTAATGAAGAATTCTGTTTGTACGTTTAAAAACACAGTTTATGTCTTTTAAGCCTCTATTTCTCTTTAATGTTTATGCAATACGTGAAAAAATGCTACTTTTGAAGTGAAATAAACTACAAAATCCTCTCTCCAACAGACTAGTTAATGAGTACATGTTTCAAAAATTGAATATTTAAGAAAGTTAGTTTTTAGGAACCGAACAATATCCTCATTTGCACGGTAATCTCTACTACGTCTATTAACAAAACCGGATTTTTTGTTAAAGGAGAAATATTTTGCACTGATTATTCGCTGTGCATAACAAACCGACTGTGCTACGTTTTAATACTTCCGATTTAAATGCCCAGTTTTATTAATGACATTGTAGCTTATAAAAATTAAATATGAATTCTAAGCATAAACAATTGATAATTTAATCACGTAATGATAAGATAAAATAAAATTTGCATTTATGTTTTGCAACAGTAGCCAAATAACATTATTTCCTTTCTTTTCTACTTATTGGTGTGTCCTTCTGTTTTTGAATGGATGTGTGCGTGGACGCACCCTGGATTTGTGTATGGACGTGTTGCGAAATTACCATTTCATCAAAATGGTATCAAATAATATATTTCATTTCAAAATCTTGAAATCCCCGCTTGACCTAATGTAATTAGCGTTATTTAATTCTGAGAGGTTATATCATAATTTAAAATTGTCGAAAGATATTATTCTCACAAATTGGTCTTAGTACTTTTCAAGCGTGTTGGGAAAAATTGAAATTGACTAAATAATGTCACGTTTATCGGGGATTTATATCGCACATAGGTAATGTTAAAGCCAGACAAATTCGTGTTAAATTATTTAACATCTAATCCATGGTATTATCTAGTTTAGTATTGGCAAATCCATGTACCTATGAATGTCCTCTAGATATTTATATTGAAATCATTCTGTTAGAAAACTATGCACCTTATTTAAATTTCGTTCCTCATGGCTAATTTTCACCTCCTTATTGGTTTTCATAAAATAAAAATTTTATCCTTATAAAGCGTAATAAATTAATCTTCAATATATGCTGAAGATGGTCGGTTTTTGAAAGGCAAACATTATGTTTCGATTCGTCCCCAGATACGTCTGTAGGCTATTGAACATTCCAATCCAAATAGCATAGAATAACAAAACTTTAAATACTGTTTGATGCGGAGAACTAACATATATATGAAAGTATGTATTAGGTGTTGCGAACCTAGTAACAAATTAGTTCAGTTTTGACCAGAAGGATACACCAGAGAGAGAATAGAGTATAATTCATAGAGATTGTTTCGTGTTAATATGACTGGCTTTAACCATCATAGGAGCCAGGAATGGAAGATAATAGACGACAATTCTAATCGGGAATGTAAACTTTCAGTGAAGTTGTGTCTATAAAGTCTCAATAATGTGACTTTCAACGCTGATTCACCTATAATATAATATATAATGAGCCTTCGTAAAGGATACAATAGTATGGTTATTGTGTTAGTAACCGATATCAATATTATTGTACTCGAAAGGCATCATGAGTTTTCCGAAAGCTGCGAAAATAATACGATAGATATCATGATGTTATATTTCTCACCTAAATGATAATTACAACTATTACTCGTTACCCATAGAAAATCTATACACTCTGTCCATGATCGACATCAATTATCACATTTCACGGTAAGTATGACATCATTCAATTCAATATATAACAATTAGATACAGTTTGTGGCGGAGAACTAACATATATGCAAGTATGTATTGGGTGTTGCGAACCTAGTAACAAATTATTTCATTTATCCTTCTGGTCGCAACTGAACTAATTTGTTACTAGATTCGCAACGCCTAATTTATACTTGCATATACATAAGCTCTCCGCAATAAACAGTATTTAACTGTTATATATTGAATTTAATGATTTCATGCTTACCGCGAAATGTGATAACTGATATCGACCAACGCCAGAGTGTATGGATTTACTGGAGTAACAGGTGTTCAGAAATAGTTGTAATTCTCAATTTCGGTGAAATATAGCCTAAATTGATATCCATCATGTTTGTACCATGTACCGACTCGGAAACCATAGTGCTAGAACCACGTACCTTTTCGGTACAATAATATTGGTATCAGTTACTAAAACAATAGCCATAGTGTTAGTATCATTTACAGACTCGGTATATATATTATATACAGTGAGTTAGCGTTGAAGCCGCATTGTCGAGACTTTATATAATGTTAACTTCATTACAGCAGGTTTACACATTCGTCCAGGAGATTGTATCGTCCTATTATCCTACATTCCTCACCCAAATATATAGTGGTTAAAGGGCGTAATACCGGCTCCTCCTGATGAGACGACAGTAAGCACGAAACGAATGTGAATGAGATTATACTTTCCATTCATGCTGTCTTTGGTTTATCCTTCTGGTCACGACTGAACTAATTTGTTACTAGGTTCGCAACACCTAATACATACTTACTAACAAAACTTTGTTTAACAAACTAGAATGAATAACCAGAAGTATGAAATTGTACTCACCGACTGAAATCAGTTCAATGCTTTCATTTTGTCAGTTAAATAAGATTGTATTTCTACATTAAAAGGCCTCAACCGGGAGCAGGATAAGTTACATTATGCACGAAAGTTGTAAAATGACTTCAAGTATATAGCGTGGAGAACAATTTCGGTAACCAACAGCTGCAGCAATATGAATTTCTTTGTAATCTTCATTGATATAATGTTCTATCTGCTCGGATATAATTTTGAAGTCAAAACTAAAAATGGGAGTGAACTTTGTGCTGAATTCAAACATAAACACTGAAATAAAGTTTTCGCTTACGTTTAGTAATTTGCTAATACGGTTTAAATTATAGATAATGATTAAAAAATCGTTAAAGCTGTCATTAAACCGCACGCAAAATGACTGAAAATGGATTGGAATTAGAGACAGACGTCAGCCTGAGCATATTGCAAGGAATTCTTTTACGGGTCTCAAAGAGATTAAGATGCGTTGTGTCAGCCAAATCGTAAAAAGAATACACGGAACTGTTTTCAATCATAAATTTAGGAGAAAAAATCCAATAATATGTTGTTAGAAATGAAATACTTTAATATCTTTCCCAACATAGCATTAACTTGAAATGCAAACTTGCAAAAAAGAAAAAAACTAATTAAACGGACATTGTTCTCGCGATAGGTGATAACAATTAGTTAATCCAAGGTTGCAATCTTCATATAAACACCAGAACCATTAGTTACTTAAATTTGTCAGCATAAACTAAAAAATTTATAGTGAAGGAAAGGCAATTAATCCAGTAGACTGGCTGTCCGCGACAAACTCTGGTCAGTCTGCGATGAGTTCCCAACAAAGACGAAACCGGTCTACTAGATGAATTGCCTATACTTCTCTATAAAATTCAAAGTATATGCTGAACAATTTATGTACTTAATGGGTCTGGCGTTTATATGCAAACTTGAGTTAAGTAATTGTTATCACAGCCCGTGCAGCCAATATTCATTTAATTGACATAAATACATAATTTCAGCGCCCGCCTGTTCAATGACAGGTTAATTTAATAAATGTAGTAAAATCTGGAAGATTTCTATGTGTGTAGATATTGCACATTTATTATTCCAGTCAAGAACGGTGTGTGCGATACTAACAGGGGATGCGAGCCACATTTCAAATTACAAATTATACATATATATATATATATATATATATATATATATATATATATATATATATATATATAAATTGCGCAAAACAAAGGCTAGAATAACGAAGAGGAGATTGGTTACAACACATGTACAGTGGGATTGAATGAACGAATATACTAACGAATCCAGAATAATGGCTGTAGATACTGGTAGAAATAAGATTTATTAATAAATGTTATTCCATGGAGTACGTTGTTTTGTTCTTACATTTTAAAAATGGTGAAATTAGAAACTATCAATATATATATATATATATATATATATATATATATATATATATATATATATATGTTGCTGTTTTATTAAAGACAACCAATTTGCTGCCGAGCTTCGGTAATGTACATGGAAGAAAGAAATGCGTTAGTTCGTGCGATTGTTGGTAGTTTTGTCATGCCAGACGATAGGTTCAATGAAATTGTTTACTGGTTTGTCTCATATTACATATATATATTTCCCCTTTTCGTCATCATTAGACATCAGGCAGACAACGATTGCTTAGTATAATCTCATGCAAATTCGTTTCGTGCTTACTGGCGACTCATCAGTAGGAGCCGATATTACGCCCTTTAACCACTTTATATTTGGGTGAGGAATGTGGAATAATAGGACGATACAATCTCCTAGAGGAATGTGTAACCCATAATAGTGAAGCTAGCATCATTTGAAGTCTCTAGAACGCGACTCTCGACGGCTAACTCATTGTATAACACACACACAATAATATATATATATGTATATATATATATATATGTATATATATATATGATATCCATGCCGTTTTAATTCACAAAGTATTCTTATAATTAGGAAAACAACACATAAATAACAAAGTGGATAAAGGCCATTTATTTCGTGAATACTAAACATCTCTTATACAATCATACATATTTATACATTTTTGGTTTTCAATTGATTATGCTATTGGTAACAAATCTGACTCGTTATTACTGTTGTTTCTTGTTTTGACTAGTTGGTGAGTGTGTATGCGTTTGTGTTTGTGTTGTGTATGCGTGTTTGTATGTAAAGGTCATTCTCGCAGTATTGCGAAGTGATGTCTGAGATCTTGTCATTATTGTTTTGGTATCTTGAGAGTTAGCCATTTGTGCACATTGTTCACTGTTACATGTACAAGTGCTATTTTTCCCAGTATAGTTGATCGTTTCACCTGCTGCGCAAGATTGCTATTTTCGCTTGGTAACAACGCTAATGTTGATTGCAATGTTAAACGCTCACATTGTTTGGAGACTTCTGTCATCGTATGCGCCTCTGTTATTTCCACTTCACATTGTTGCCAATCCGATTGTACGTTTGTTGATTCTAGTAGAGGGCCTAATGGTTCTTGGCTGGATACTAGTAGATTGTTGTTGAATTTTGTTATTCTTGGCCAGTCGATAAGGATATCATGTTGATGAAACTTTTGAATGTTAAGGTCAGGTGCTTGTTGTTTTATGTAAAGTGCTTCGTAGATAAATAATAATTTTTCGGATTTTGCTTTATGTAAAATTGTGAAATTGGTCGAATTGACAGGGTGCCCCGTTGCCAATATATGATCGGAAATAGCTGATTTTCCTGACGGTGGCAAGCCTTTGTTAATCAATTTCTGTGGCAAATGTTGCTGGATTCTGCTTATCAATTGCTTCTTCGTACGTCCGATATATGTGCTACCGCACATATATATATATATATATATATTGATCGTTTCTATTTTCACCATTTTTTAAAATTTAAGAACAAAACAACGTACTCCATGGAATAACATTTATTAATAAATCTTATTTCTACCAGTATCTACAGCCATTGTTCTGGATTCGTTAGTATATTCGCTCATCCAATCCCACTGTTCATTTGTCGTAACCAATACCTCTTCGTTATGCTAGCATTTGTTTTGCGCAATTTAGACCACTACTTTTGCGTAATTTAGACCACTCCTTTTGCGTAACGTCATTTTGTGTGTCATCGCTTTCATTGTAATTGCGTCCGTAATTGATGTATGTGTCGTATTTTGCAAAGCGTTGGCTATTTTTAAAGGCATGTCAGTTATGTCTTTGTTCCAGTCCAATTTAATTTCTTTTTGAATTATTTTCTGCACGTTAAAGCAGGGCTTCAGCATATTAATTGCAATAGCTTCAAAAGCCAGAAGCATTTTCTCTGTTTTGGCCTTGTAGAGAACTGAAAATTTTTTACTACTAACAGCATGAACTGTGAGTAGTACATGCTCGTAAATTGCTGATTTTCGTGCAGGAGCTGCACCCCTCTTTAATAGTTTTTGAGGGAGATGCTGATTTATTCTAGTTTCGAGCCTCTTTTTTGATCTGCCGGTATATATATATATATATATATATATATATATATATATATATATATATATATATATATATATATATATATATATATATATATATAGTGTGTCGTGTGTGGAGAAATATACAAACAGCTAATGTTCGTGACTGCATAGAAAATGAACAGCTGACATTTCTGTCAAGTACAATGTAAGCGAGATTACTAGAGGTGAGAGCCGCATATCTAATTTTGCTCTCCATATATTGACATTGCGTTTCGGTCCTCGCTAGTCATTTCGCCGTCGTTCTCTGATGATGATCACAGAAGGTCGAAACGCGTCAGTATGTATGACAGATGGTAGATTTTCTATATTTCTCGATGACTGTTTAAATGCAACGATTTCAAATTTGTTTGCACATTTTGTCAAAAGCAGAAATTGTAATGCCTGTTCGTCTGGAAATCTCAGTTGAACCCGATTTGTCTTGCATCACCAAACATCTTAGCTAAACGAAATACTTGACAAATGCCAATAGGGTCCTATTTTGCACGACCTTCGTCTCCAGGTCTATATTGGTTCTAACGACTGTATTTTATGCATAAGATATAGGCCGTAACCAATAGGCATTTCTTGTACTCACAAGTAGAGGCTGTGTGTAGTTCGTTTTCTCTTTCTTTCATCAAAACTGTATCGTCAGCGTATTCTTGGTGAACAAGACAGTCACTACCACCGATCCTACTCCCAGAAGTGCTGTGGTTACCTCATCAAAGATTGCATCATCAATATGGTTAAGCACTATGAGAGCAATAGCAAATGATTGTTGGACGACGGAAAACACCGCAAGGAATTCCGAATGGCACTTACCAGTGAGAATACATGCCGATAAGTCATTATAAAAGGCTTTGAGCAATCGGAAATTTTTTCTGGAATGCCATAGTTTTGCACAAATTGCCATCAAATTATATGCGAGAAAGAAACGAAAACGGCAGAGTAGCCTAGGAATGCAACGGTAGTGGTTCGCTAATTCCCGTGGAGTGCATCAATGTGGTACACGCTTCGCATAATTGGTCGAAACCTAGTCTGGATTGAACTTGTTCGCTCTTCGAAACTACATCAGTGGGTAATGGCAGTAATCACCTTTGCTGCAGCACAGAGCAAATTGATTCCACGTTAATTTCCATGATTGCTTGTTTAACTCGTCTTGCAGGTTGACGCGCAAACTGCACAGTTCAACTCGTTTTGGGCAGATTCCACCATCGAGATTTTGGTGTGCAATTTGTACAGATCCTATTGAATCTATATTTCAACGAATTTCAACAAATGAAAAGAGAGGTCATCACACTGGCAACTATGCCGTTACCAACGTGGTCTCAAATATCTGTTTCTTCATCTAACGCAGGAGTTAAAATAGTAATCTTGTAATAATTTCGATGGGTCATCTCATCACTAACTATGTTACTTGCTAAATTCGGCGGATTTACGGGTTTTTGTAAGTAGTTTATCGGGTTCTATTATGAAGTGCTGCAGGAAATTGTGGTCTCTTGCAGACAAGCAATTTGGACGCTGCGATTGGGCAGTTCAGAAGTCATAGAAGCGACAATCCTCGCATTCCAAAAGCTCATGGAAAAATTCTCTGTGGGTCTCAGCGTCACACGTGGACCAGCTTCGACTATTGGAAGTGCATCGTGCTTTTTTGACGTATGATCTGATCCTGTAAAAAAGATTTAATTTGTACTCACCCTGATTTTAGCTATTCTTCTAACTCATGCATTAACGATGTTGGCAAAAATTAAATTGTTTATAAGTTTTGTGCATATTGAATTTTATAAGCGTAAGCTGCTAAACAACTACATTATTGCAATAATGAAACACGCGTCAAAATTCCGAAACCTCCAAATGTAAACTACCTATGCCGTTTTATGTATAACGGATGTCCACATCATACAATATTGACGTTTTAAAAGGGTTAGAACTGTTATTTAGATTCAACAATAAGTCGATAACGTGAAAGTTTGACAATAAAATTGTATCGTTGGAATAAATAGGTCAATTAATTTACGGAAGTGGTTAGATCGTGTAAATAGTTGGTGTATAAAATATGTTTCATAAACATTTTGCGTTATAGAGCATAGATTTAATGCAATGATGTAACAGACAGCAAAGGAAGCAATAACATTTTTACAAAGAATTCTACATTTAAAGCCCTTAAAATAACACATTTACAAAATATATTTAAAATTTTAAAATATATTTCATATTATCAATAACATCAACGTCAAAATTCGCATTACCCTTCTATTCAATACTTTAATTATGAATCCTCCTTTTTTTCCATTCATGCACATAACATGATTTGGATACGTAATTCTGCGGATAAATATTTCAAATATAATCGATACACTAGTTGGATAAATAACATGCTAAATTGTAACAATGATATTTTAAATTCAAACTGGTTACTTTTAAACAATAATTGATTGCGCGTGTGGTGGTAACAATTCTTTGCGAGCTTGAAGTAAACACCAATCCCAATTTATTTCATCAGTCGTCGAACAACATGTTGTTCGACAACTGGTTTAATACATTGGGATAGGGGTTTACTTCAAGCTCCCAAACTTGATTTAAAGAATGGCTATTTATAAGATTGTGAATCTTACTGAACAAAAGAAAAAGTTGCAAAAAATATTCAATGCGATAATTGATGGTATGCCTTTGTCATGTTTAATTTATATTTCACATTTGCCCATGAATAATCAACGCCTAAAGAAGAAAATTGATCTTGACTGGTGAACTTTTGTTTTAAGCCGCATATAAAGAAGAACCATGAGGCTTCAATTTGTAGAAATGGTTTAAATAATACAAAAATAGCAAAACTCACCGTGCACAATCAACCGTTACATTTTAGCACGTACAAAGGTCATTTATACAGCTACGCACAGAGAATGTTCAACATAAAGTTTCGGTGTTGCGCAACTGTTTGTTGCTTTGTATTATTGTATCACAAAGTTGCTCATCCGAATTGGAGAACAATTTGTTTGACGCAAATTTTGGCTACTTATAGCATTGGCCCCTTTTCTTATTTGTGCTAAATTATAGGTTCTTTTGCATTATATTTATTGCTTTTAACCGAGGTCGCGATCTTGATATGAACACGTGACCCATTAGGTATATACATTTTTTAGTATAAATCAAGTATTATATAGTGTAGTAAAGGCAATTTATCCAGTACACAGGTTTCATCTTTATTTGAAACTCATAACGTACTGCCCAGAATTTGCCGCGGACAGGGCTGGAACCTGGGCACGTCTGCTTCGGAATCTGGTTGTCCAACCACTGAGCCACCCTGCCGCACACTACACTACACACAATTTTCAGTTATATACTAAATAATGTTTCTAGGTTAGCCTTTCATTAGTTAGAGCCCACATAATATCCATTTAACCCTAAAGTTCCAACTAACCATCCACAATCTGTCACTATGGAACAAATTCCACGATTCATGAGGAAGTGGTATTGAAATGGCCATTGGTTGTGCGAGCGGTGATAAAAACTTCTCTAATCAAAGTTTTGAGCTTGATATAAACACCTGACCCGTTATGTACTTACATTTGTTAGAATAGACGATGTATTGTATATTTTTTAAATTTTATCGGAGTGCCAGCTTCATATATTCCAATGCCGCGTTTTGCGTACGCGGGTAGTAGCTTTGCACGGACATTTTCACAAAGATCCGATTGATCACAATTTCCAATTTTGTTTTGTCTTTGATCGGGTTGAGTTTTTGTTCGTCCCAATGCAAATGCGGTTCTAACAAATCTTTGTTTACTGTGATGGAACCGCATTTCCATTGGGACGAACAAAAACTCAACCCGATCAGAGACAAAACAATTGAAGTGATCAATCGGATCTTTGTGAAACTGTCCGTGCAAAGCTACTACCCGCGTACGCAAAACGCGGCATTGGATGTATTGTATAGTTTGGAAAATGCAATTCATCCGGTAGACCGATTTCGTCCTTACCGGGTACTCATCACGTACCATCTAGTATTTGCGGCGGACAGGGCTCGAATCTGGTAACGTCTGCTTCAAAATCTTCCATTTATTAATCGGTCACTGTTCTCTTCATATCTCGTTCAATTTTCATACATGTATTCATAAGCAACATTGGATTGGGTAATTGTGGCGATTTTATTTTTCCTTGACATTAATCAGACACACCGTTGAAAAAGATCAACACTGGACCTATGATTGACAACTGAGTATTTTAAACTTATCAATTTGGCTGTCATATTCAGAGAAAAGAAATACTTGTTCTGTCAGTAATGCGCCTCAAATATTTATTGAATGGTTGCACAAATCGAGCTTTAAATGTTGAATCTCCGCGAGCTGTGCTCGCGAATTTGCACTATCAGGTTCGCAAAGATCCGATTGGTCCCCATTTCCCAGGTACGCATCGATTTTGTCTTATTATCGGCTTGGTGCGGATTCGTCCCTTCCTTCAGAAACCTTCAGCATCGTTCCTACAAACCACTGGAAATGAGGTACGATCTAATCTTCGTTGACTGGCTGCGTTTCGACATGGGATTTCGCCTATCATCACAGGCCTCCAATCACAAAAGCGGATTTGAGCAAATGATGCGCCGAGAAACAATTCTGTCCAATCGAGTCGTCCAGTATCGTTCACTTGTACGAATGCGCCAAATGCACATTTGGAAGCGTAAGAAGGACGTTTAGATTACTGAATGACCTAACTTGTGATTAAAACAACATTAGCACACCTAAGCTGACTTATTCAACAAAAGCATAAACCGAACTATGCTAATTACTCTTCAATATTGCAAAAAAAAACTAAAAACAAATGCGAATACACACAATTGTTGTCATTTTAACATTATGTGTTCATAGCTAGGCAATTGTATACATTTATATATGAATTGAGCACAGATTGAATTTTGCGTTTGTTTATAAATTGCTTGCCTCTTGTGCATGATTACATCATGTCTTTTTTAAAAAAATTTTTGCCACCTCCTTAATTGTGAATAACATAAATATTGTTGTTCTTAATCCACAAATTTTAAAATTGTATATATAAACAGCAAAATGTATCAATTAATGCGATTTCTGACAGAAACAGCATTTATTACTGTTCTATTTGTCTGCAGTTCAAGGTCTAATGAATTTGCAAATCGATACGTATATTCAGCGAAATTCAGTTTACAGATGAAATGCTCCTTTTGTCTGAATGAATTTGAAAATTACGATCTAAACTTAGTGACACTGCTAAGTGTAAATATAAAAATACCATTAATCAAGTTACAATCAATTGCTTCAGAGCGTAGTTTAATGTCTTGCGCAGAGATTCTACAATCTATAATTTGTTAATTAACTAACTTATATAAATTATGCGAATACTACCAAAAGCTATTACAATAGTTTCGTGGAAATTTTTTAGCTGCCTCAGTAGTTATGATAATTAGACACAGCACGACTGTGGCTTATGGCTACACCCTCGCTTTGGAAAGCATGACTGATACATTGCTGTCTGAACCACAATAGCCGGTTTTGCGCCGTTCTCGAATGATGACCAAGGTGAGACTAAACGCATCCGCACGGATGGCTAGCAATAGCTCGACAATTCTGTTCGACTGGTTAAGCGTGTCTGTAAAATGCTTAACTCAAATTCGAAAAAATATTTTAATTATTCTATAATGTTTGTTTAGAAATATTTCATGGGCAAAAAGATTAATGTTACTGCGAAAAAGAAATTATAGTGTGATTTTGGATACACTTTAATTACAGTTTACTTGAGATGTTAATTGGAGATTAAGTTTAAGGCTAACTATCATAAAACCAGTTATTACGTTTTGCATTGAGAAAATTTGTTTACTGCTTTATTATTTCCAAACGAAAGGTCCACTGCAATTCTGTAGATAAATGGAATTATTTTGCAATATTAAATTTTAGTGACAATAATTAAACTAGGTGCAAGTTAAATTTAACCTGAATATTTCATCCGTACAAATAAGCATTCTTTTGGCTGGCAGTTAGGAAATTATGTTTTTCTCTGCTCGAGAACTAACTTTATAATATCCAACCTAAATTAATATGAACTATGAAACTAAAATTACAGGAAACCGCTTTGTATTGCAAAAGAAACTAGTTGACTTTGCAAGGGGAGCAGCATAAATTTTGCGACATAAATGAAAATCCATGACATGGTTATGTTTCCTTTCTCCGTCTAATAAGCCGATAAAACCAAACAAACAAATAAAGTCAACATTCTCAGATATTATGCTGCATAATACATTAGTTTTTTATGCTATTCGTGGAGCAACCCAGACAATTAATTTAGTAAATTTTAAACGAGGAAGTCAACCGAAACGTACCTACATCAGAACAGAAAAGAAAGCAATTTACCTGAATGTCCCATTTAAGGAAATGCCGTTTCTCGCATAGCGAAAAAGAAAGTTGAAGTAACATTACCACGCACAGTTAATGCAGCTTAACTACAAGTGCTATTTGAGGTGACACACTTGCCGTTACCATCAATAAAAGAGAAACAAACGTTAATATGGACATCAAATATTACTTACCAATATGCATGAAAAAGTTGTCGTTCAATAAACTTAAGCAGATAGATCAGAGAGAAAATTGCAACATAAATGCCTCTTATAAATCAAATGGCGAATACACGTCAGAAATTGCGCAACACTTCGTTGAAACCTCTCGCATATATTCTCCAGACAGCATTTAAGATAATTACCAAATGAAATAACAGAAATGAGTTAGTCACATACGAAGCTTTATGGATAAACAAATTGCAGGTGGATTTATGCAAGCAGAAGAAGCGTGTTCAGGCATTGAGCTTGAGTTGGAGGTGACGCACGCAATTGATTGGTTGTTTCCATTTTGTTTGGACTTTCAATTTATATATAAAGAGATGTTCATTTTAAGATACTTGAGAAGAATATAAAGAAGAAACGCTTAGTATATCGGATAATGTTTCTTTTTACTTTGTACATGGAAATGATACGATGAATTTATAATAAGTTATATATTCTTCAACAATAAAAGAACACAGAAGATGCTAATTATTCTTTCGTGTTAAAGATTGACATAATATTTATTTAAACAAGCATTGACTGCGCGGATGGTGGAAAAAAGTCTTTAAATGAAGTTTGAAAGCTTGTAGTAAACATCAATCCAATAGTATTTAACCAGCCGTCGAACAACATAGCAAAACTACCGCCAGTCGTCGCATGCACTGACACGTTTCAGCCTTCCATGATCATCATCGGAGTGTGACGGAAAACTGTCTAGCTCGCAAACTTGATTTAAGTAATTGTTACCACCACCCGCGCAATCAATGAAAGAATTTCAGTTCTGCACAAATTTGTACCTGTTTTATGTTGAAGAGACGATTGTAGGTATTAGATTTATACAATTTAGCCGTGTAATAACGAAAAGTTGTTAACGCGTGTCAACCGAAGCCTGTGTATAATGCTTTGCTGGGTTTAAAGCTATTCAGAATGATAGTTTTTCAATTTCTTTTACAAAACCCGTTGTTGTGTTGTTGTGCTTTAAAATGCCTCGTTCATTAGTTAGTAGGATTTCAATTCGCATCATTTCATATAATGCGCGCAAGTTTAAAACGCACCTTTCAACTGCCCCTCATGTCTTGACAAAATGTTCAATGAACATGGTTATACGTATTTTTATCATGTTGCCTTTGACACGTCCGTGTGGTCCTATTTGAACTTACTGGGCATGCAATACCTAATACATAACGGCTGGACTGTATTGACTTGTTATAACAAGATACGTTTCAAAGTATTTGGCGGAAAGAAGCACGTTCATTTATGGGGACATGTTTAAAGTAGATAGATAAACATTTCTAACGACCAGAAGGATCACAGATCATCCATGAACTTTGCAGAAAATAATATCGAATTAGCCAAAACTCGCATATAATTTTCTGTGATGTCCGCCAACGCACACGTTCATAATTACGGAAAACGCAAAATAGAATTTAATTAAAAAACCTTCAGTAGCTTACAACAATTATTATAATGATATAAAAGGTTAGCAGAAGCCAAAGCACCTAAATCATATTACACGTTCATTGAAGTGGTAAGAGCTGAATTGAGGTCAAGTTTGTTAGAGAAACCTGAAGGAGTGCCAGTTAACGGTAAACAAGTATATAAATTCTGGAATATATTGATATGTAATTAGGTCAGTTTAAAATAATTCAATCTGAACAATAATTCGCCTTAAAGTGAATTAACGAACTTTTAACACGGCGCCCGCTCTTACGCTATATATTTCCCTTTTAAACACTTCTTTCTATTTTACACTCTCTCACCCTCTACCCTATCGTTTACTCTCTTCCTTTCTCTCTCCCTCTCTTACTCCATTCCGCTCCTTTTCATTTTCCACTTTACTCTTTGTCGCTATCTTGCTCTTTCCGTCCCTATCCCTTTACCTCTCTGTTTAGTTTTTTTCACTATTTTCCTATATCTCTCTCTCCCCAAATTTATAATTCGATTTCTCCCTCTCTCTCCACATTGTTTTCCCTATCTATCTCAATCTCTCTGACTTAGTCGCCTTCTCTTACTATCTCTCTTGTTCTTCCTTCTTGACCTTTACTTTACCAACCACCCACTGTCATTTTTAATCTCTTTTTCTCCGTCTTTCTTTCTCAACCTCTCTATTGCTCATTTTCCCTACTACTCCTACAGTCCTCAATTATTGTATTTTTGCTCTTCCTCTTTTGAAGCGTTCTTTATATATCCTCCCCTCAGTTTAATCACTTCTTTCACCCTTCCTTTCGTTCTCTACCGTACTGTTATTAAAATTGCTTGCCATTTGTTTGCTATTTTAATTTTGTGTACCACCCACTTGAACTGTTGCGCGAACTATGCTTCTGTATATCAATAGCTGTATCATATGACCATGTAACGTTCGAAATAAGCAAAAGACGAAAGAAAATTAGAATTCATTATCCAAATAAGCAATTACAGTTTCGAAGGGTAAACAATTTTTGACATGTCTTCAAAAAATTAGCATCATGAAGTTTAATAATTCTGTAAACTACTCGGATACATTCTATGTAATATGCATTTAAATTTATAAATTAAACAAAATTCAATTAACGAAACCTGACTACTTTAATGGGTTATTTAAATTAAAGTTGTGATCTTGATATAAACAGCAGTCCCATTATATAAACACATTTCTGGTATAAGCTAATCATTAAATAATGTAGAAAAGACAATTCATCCTGTGGAACAGTTTCGTCCTTATAGAGAACTCTTCACATACTTTCCAGAACTTGCTGCAAACGGGGCTAGAACACGAACACGTCTGCTTCGTTATCTGTTGCTCTAACTATTGAGCCAATCTGCCACAAGCTGAAATTTTTTTCATTTATTTAGTTAGCCTTTCCTTTAGATGGAGCCGCTATATATGTCATCTCCTAACATCTAAAAAATTCCAACTAACGACCCAAAATCTGTCATCGTAGAACAAACTCCGCGTTACTTGGAGAGTGGTATTTAGTTGAACATTTATATAATAAAACGAATATTCGTTGTGCGATCGGTGATAACAATTATCTAAATCAAGTTTTATATCTTGACATAAACACAACTCCCATTATGTACACGAAGCTGTAAGTATAAACTAATAATTATTTAATGTAAGAAAATGCAATTCATACAGTAGACCGGTTTCGTCCTTATTGGGAACTCTTCATGTACTGTCCAGATCCTTGCCGCAGACAGGGATAGAACCTGGGCACGTCGGCTTAGGAATTTGTTGCTCTCGTCACTGAGCCCACGAAACTTCTTTATCCGCTTTTAGAAAAATAACATCATTCTATATTAACCCATTTCAGAGACGTTCAATTTAATACATGGGCTTAGATTTATCCTCTTGGTGTGTTTACACCATTGGAGCAAAGTCTAATTCAAATTTCACCTTATCCTTATCTAAAAGTAGTTGTTCCGTTTTGATATCCTCCGTAATGATGCAAGTTCTACCTGATCTTACATATGGAATTTCCATGTTCAAATCGCGGTGAAGCAACTCAACTTGGTCCATCTTAATATTTAGTTTTGAAAGATTAATTAGACGATTAGCTACGCTTGAAATAAAACTATCTTGGGAAGGTTGTTAAATTCTAAAATACGCCAACATTCTATAATGTCTAATTCTGACTTGCCTAATTTCTCTATTATGGAATTTATCAGTAAACTCCAATATAATTTTAAATTCATCTAAATGAAAAGTGAAAGTAGAACCGATCTTAAAATAGCTTTCTCCTCAATGAGTGCGAATTTACGCATATTTAAATCATGGACCAGCGTGTTCATTGTATTTACAGAAAAAAATGTTCAAGAGACATACGCTACGCGTTTAACTTGAAATGCATTTTAAATATAAAACTTTTAGGAATAATGCAATGAGTTAAGCTTGGCTTTGAAAAGGAAATATTTGACACATCCCTGAAAAGCTGCTGCGGCATTTGTATAAAAATATCCTGCTTTATATTAAATGTATACGTAAACACACAATTTATTTATCTATTCAAAGTACAAATACACTTTTAAAGCCAATTAATATATTAACTTTTCTTTAAATCAAGTTTGCGAACTTGAAGTAAACACCAATCCCATTGTATTTAACCAGTCGTTGAACAACATAAAGCTACCGCCAGCCGCAACACACTGACGCGTTTCGAACTTCCATGATCATTATCAGAGTACGACAGCAAACTGACTATCGAGAATCAAACCACATGGAATATATATGGAAATCAAATTTAGATATGCGACTCTCACCTCTAGCAGTCTCGCATACATTGAACTTGACTGAACTTAACTTGTAATAATAATTAGTTGTGTAGTAAATCCGCTAAGTTTTAATAAATGCTGGGGTACAGTTTTTGGTTCAAAAAAGGATGTTTCAGATTCAATTGAAAAAACTATTATCCGTCAGACTGAAGATCAGTGTTTCATCTACCTCAGACATTATAAATATAACTTTATTCTTTCCCTTACTACGGATGATAATTTCGAGGCGTTTTTAATCAGTAATGTTAGAGTATGAGGGTACCGCTGTTCCGCAGTAGTGTGTTAAATAAACTTTTTTCCAAAACGTAATGGACGATCTACTTTCGCAAAATATTTTAGCTTAAAGAGTTGTGAAATTTATTCATCGATTAATTTCGATGCAAATGAACTAGTAACAATAAAAATATTTAATAATGTGTAACCGCACTGAAATGATGAAGCAAAACATAAGAAATTAAGTATTTATTTATTTATCATTTCTGCGAATATATATATATATATATATATATATATACAGAAAACGCCTGGCCTAAATATTCAAAGGTTTCATCAACATGACATTCTAATCGACTGGTCACGAAACACACACTCCAACAACAATTTACTAGCATCCAGGTAAGACTAAACAGCCCCTCGACCAGAATCAACAAACATTCCATTGGACTGGCTACAAACTGATGGGGAAAAAGCAGCTGCACATACGGAGACAGAAATTCCGAAACAATATGAGAATTCAACACCGAAATCCGCACCTGCACTGTTACCAAGTGGAGAGAAAAAATATGGAACAACGGGAAACGAAAGACTACACTTGGAAAAATAACATTCGTACACGTAACATCCAAAAATGTGGACAATTGGTTAACTGTCAAGCAATCAATACAAGAATGACCGGATCTCAGACATCATTTTGTAATACAGCGAGAAAGACCTTTACATGCAAACACATATGCATGCACATTTAATAATCAGACTAAACAAGAAATAGAGGTAAAACCGAGTCAGATTTGTTGCCACCCACATAATCAAATGAAACCTCAGGATGTATATAAATGAAAGATTGTAAAGTGAAGTTAATTATTTTCGAAATAAATGGCCATTATCCACTTTTTTATTAATGAGTTTTTCTTCCTAATTATATATATTATATAGAAAAATATTAGTTCAGACAGGACCGAAACGATATTCCAAAAGACAGCATAAATGGTGGGTATTTCCTCATTTTATATTCGTTACATGGTTTACTGGAATTCCTCTCAGTTTGACCAGTTTCTCTAGTGGAATGTGAAAGGTGATGGTACAATCTAGGCAGATGTGTGATTAACCTTGGTATAGAGTCAAAATCATATTAGGAGTGTTTGCTATGTAGCAACAAACCAGTCTTCTCCTCTTCACATACAGTCCATAAAAGGCACTAAAACTAGCCTGTACAGGCTAATTTAAAGTGATATTTGAAAGATGACTGTGCAGTGTGTTCATCACAAGTTGATTAACCATAGTAGTTTACTATGGGTTATTCTTGCACATTTGTTATAGTCAATTTGCGAACCGCTGAATACCCCTTCCTCCCGCCTATTGAAGCTCGATGTATTCTGTTAAAACTATACTTTAGGTACACTCGGTATTGTGGGTTGTTATATTTCGAGTACCAATATACGGAATAACTGGTGCTCCAAGAAGTGATGTGTACTGGGCGGTTCGCTCATGTCCCAATTGCCGCGAAAATGTAATAATTTATATCGATCGATGCCTGGCTTTACCGGAAACGATGTTCAAAATGATTTTTATCCTCAATTTTAATTAATTTAAGCCTTCTTCCTAAATTGTAGTGTGTTTACCCATTACAGTTGCGGTACATATTATTTATATAGCCGGTTAGATTTGACATCGCATTGAAAAAATACTTTATATGAAGTCGACTCTGTTACTGCTTGAATTCGCATATATGTCGGAGATTGCAACGTCCGACTGTCCCACATTTCTTGACCAAATATATAATGACTTTGGAGCGAATTTCCCGCTTCTATAGACGAGTCGCCAGTAAGCACAATACACATCTGTAGATGAGGTGATACCATTTGCTCATGTTTTAGCTGAGCTAATTCCTTACTAGGTACGCACTAACTGATACCAAATTGCTTAAGAGATAATATTTGCATCCATTTTGCCAACAACCTTCTATATTGAAAATCGATATCTTGAGCGAAGAAGTGCTACAAAACTACCTTAATCCTTTTTGGCCTAACAATAGTTTATAATTTCTCACTGGCGTTTTACAGGAAAATATTTATCCTGCATGTTTGGCTGCATCGTAATGCCTGTGATGGAAACAGTTTCTCTAATTAGTAAAGAAGCTAGGTTCATCCTGCTTATTTATATTAAGTTCACGCTGAGTTCATTTGCATGACAAATATATCATACTATGCGTATTGCAACGCTATATGGGAGATTAAACACCTGTGGAATTATGGAGCGATAACTCTTTCAGTTAACGAATAGTGTTAAACACCAACCGTTATTCTAAAAAAAGTGTAAGCAAATTGGCTATTCGATCACCAATGATAATTTTATACTAGTCCTCTTTCTTTAAGTCATTCTGAATACTGACATCGATCTAGTTATCGACAAGGTAGGTGATATGAGCCATTTAAATAATGTTCCAAAATCGCAATTCATAACCAGGTAATGGGAACTGAATGATAATTCAGTAGTCTTGTTTAATCTTGTTTAATAGCTGAAGCAATGAAATATTTCCAACTTTATAAAACATGCTACCTCGTATACTATGTAAACTGTCCCAGCACACGTCAAATTAACCGAAAATAAATTAAATTAATTTCCATTATGTTCTCATTCTCAATTTATTCAATAAGCACAACATATTGCATACACCATGGAATAAAATTAATAACTAGAAAGGGTAGAACCAATTTTGACATTGAGACATAAATAGAAATAAAAAGGATAAGGAGAAAGGTAGGATAACTAATAAAGAAGGCAGAGTATAAAAAAATGAGTCAATAGGAATAAATTTTGAATTTTTTCGAGCCCGACCAGAAAAAAATGAGATTTTGTTCTTTATATAACGGTTTGCGGCTGATGTTTATCGGAATAAATTTAGAATTCGACTTTAGTAAATAACGTTTATCATGAAAATCAACAAATAAATTTGATTAATCAAAACTGGTAGTAAAAAGACAGTCTTAACGAAACAGATTTTATTCGTTGATAATAACTATGACTTGAAGCTAACAATAAAACGTGTTCATTATTTTCATCTGATTACCGAAATTATTAGATATTCAGTATATTTCCAGCGCCATCCAAATAGAATTTAGAGTCAATGATTACTAGATAAACACAAACAAATATGAGGAAATGTTGAGAAAACTAACACCAAGAGAAACAAAAGACTGGCGTTAAATAAAAAATTTCCAATGACCATTGGCTCAATTTGGAAGCTATATCGAAATCTCAAACCCGGTGCATAAAACGTACTATTGTTTAAGTAAAATAGTCGGATTTCAGATTTTGAAAGCCTGCAAATATTTCAATTAGTCAAATAGCATTACGAAGCTGGCGTCAGTCACACTAACTGGCGCGATCCAACCTTCCACGATCACCGTCAATGCCCGACAGCAAACAGACTGCAGGGAATCAACGCGCAAGACATGCGTCTCTCTCATCAATATTTTGTGGGAAAAGCGGCTTGATTTTTATATTCAATTCATAAGCAACTTAACGCAAAACAGGTGTAAATATAAAGTATAATTTAGCACAACTTATCGTCACCATGATTTAGTAATCAGTTACACTGATTTCTACTCCAACGAACACACGAACGAGAAAATAGCTGAATGGTGTACTTACAAGTTTACGTCACTGCGACTGACTCCAGTAGAGTTTATGACCGACTTCATGCCTTAGCGTCAACAATTTCTTGGAATATATTCACAGTTTGACATGATATTTTTGCTCGAGGTTGCAGCTCTAACCTTTACACAGTCAAAATATATGTGTGACTGACGATGGTTTTTGCAACTGGCTAGATATAATGGGATTGATGCTTGTTTCAGGCATGCAGGCTTGAATTAAACGATATTTATATTCACCCGCGCAATAAATGATCACTTAATTGGATAATGTATAAATTGGTAGAGAAAGCTGTAAAATAAGATATGCACATGACTGAATAGAAATTTTGATGGTGGCATTTCCAGTCGAGCACAATGATTGCAAGTCTACTAGAGGCTAGAGCCGCAGGTATTATTTGCTCCACAACCGACGCATCTGCATAGTCCATCAGCCATACCGCAGGCACATTCCCAACTTTAATAATTAGGCTAGACGAATGTCCCAGTCAGGCAAATACAGCCTCTCTGTACAATTGTTTAGAAAATAGTTTAATAAGTGGTGTAATAGAACCAATTAAAAATATAGCATTTAAGCCAAATTTAGCGCGAGAAATTCATATCCAGTCTCTATGGCACCATTTTTTTTCCTACGCCCATCTAGGTTAACAAATACTAGATAAATCGCCCGATGATAGCACACTCACTATATTCACAAAGTGCAAATTTCAAATGGTAAAATCTAATTTCACATTTATACCGTTTATATCCTCGGTGGTCAAAATTGCCAACAAATCGTCATTCACTTAGTGGCACTCAAGAAATGTAACAGAATATTTTCTATGTGTGATCAGTCGAAACGCGCACAAAATATATACATACGGAAAAAGCTGAATATGCAACTAATAAAACAGTGAGCGTTTAAATAAAGCCGATAAAAAATAAAGGCAAGTAATCATCCGACTTTTTATTCAATTAATTAGGCATCCGAACTATCATACATCGATTAAGCAGGAAATTCACGATGTTTTGCTGTGCTACAACTATTATCATGGAATGTCAAAATGCAGCAGTCTGCGTGATTTACGGTAATCTTGTCATGTTGTGTGACTAGCTCGAAGCAATGGGATTGGTGTTTATCTCACGCTCGCATATCGGTTAATGAATTGTTAATTCTTCGTAAGAAAATTCGAAAAAAGTTGTTGCTTTTGTTATATGAAACGAGCGCTTTTTCCATTGTTAATAACAAGGTATTATAGTTAATTCGAAACCTCGAAAAAACGGACAAAACCATTTTGATAATTATGAATGCCAACGTTAGATGGATGAAAATTTTTCTTCCAAATGACCAATGGCAGCTTTTTAACCTTTAAACAATATTTTATTCTTCTTTCATTAAGAGTAAGCATGGGCGTTTGGCCGAATCACTCAAATATCACAAATACATTTGTGGTTCTTCTCTGCGGTTGGAGCTAACTTGTGCAGCAAATCTCCGTAAAATTGGATAACTTTCATGCAATGTGGTAGAGTCCTGAAATGCATTTACAAGCTTATTAAGTAATTATTTTTCAAGAAAGACAAAATTAAACAATTAAAATTATTTTAGGTTGTCGTTTAATGAATTGCACCGTAAGGTGAATAAACTGAGTAACATCATAAATAATTCAATTTTAAGTGATTTAATTATATATTTCTATGAATTGGTACTTTCTAGTCATATTTGCTTCAATAGGAATTTTTACTGATAAGGGAAGTTCTCGACGCCAAAATACAGCCCTTTTACTCACCTAATTATTTAAATTCAGGCCAACGCGTACTGTCATGTGCCATTGTTCAGAATATGTCGAGCAGCACATACCATAGTGTTACTATTTTGCCAGATCTTCAATTTGGAGATACCTAAATTCGTAGCTAATTCAACAATACGTAGGCTCGCGTATCTCACCAGACATATCGTAAACACACAATGAAACGTTAGGATTTTTGTATACCTGGATAAGCCATAAACTTCAATTTGTTCGTGTATATTTGAGCCCTTGATTGAAACCATTCACAAATCAGAAATTTCTAATCTATTTGAAGATTAGCCTGTGTACGTCTCATCTACTACCTTCAGCAAGTTAATATTCTAACATATTTACGTTGTACTCCACTGCTCAAAAAAATCGTTTTTGGCACAATTGTCTTCATCGGAAACTATTGAAACTTTAACGGTGTAACTTTGTTTGTAAGAACAATTTTCCCTTATCTCAATTGACTCAAATATACGCTGACTTCAATCTAGAGCAGAATATTCTGTTTGCTAGTTTCGTTTTCATCCTAATTGGATTAGCTCTTTTGCGTGCAATCTACAATTAATCCGCTTCTGACCTTTGAAAGTTAACTCATTCCTGTACTATGCTTAAAGTATAATGTAGTTCAGATTGACAAGAAATGTCACATTCGAATAATAATTTCCAGCTACATAAAATTTAGGCTGTATAAATGCAAACTTTCAACAAACCAGTTTAACTTGAGCTTCATTTAATTTCAAAACTGAAATTCGTTAGTATTTTGGAAGTAAATAGTAGAAAGCGAAATAAGCACACGAACAATAAATAATTTTGTGTTGCGCAGCAAATACAGCAACTTTCAAGTGCAATTGATTAGACTTGTTAAATTGATCGCAACCCTTTCTGGTTGGCTGATGCAAAAAACGATACAACGGAGCAGGTAAGGCAATGGATCACTTAGTGAATAAATTTCAATAAAATGTTTTATACATAACACAACAGGAACGCCAATTGATTAGTAGTCCTAAACATCTAGAGTCAAGCGTATCCCCAGACAAGAGGATACGTTGTTTAAAGAGGTAATGTTGACGGTAAAAAAAACTGGTATTTATAAACTTTAAGTCAAATTTCCGCACTATTTAAAGACGTAAAACACTACTGTGACCGCACATCGCACACAACAATCAAATTCGATTAGATATCAGCAGCTAAGATGGTTCTCCAGGTAGCATTACTTTCTCTTCTGCAATTTTATAGCTTGTCAAGGCATGAGAGTACGAATTTCCCTAAGAACTATTGGGCAAGACTGCTTGAAAACCGACAGACGCCGCAGAACTTAGAATGTGCGTAAGACGATGTAGATATTGCTGCGCTACAACAAAGATGGCGTCTCGACTTGCACGCAAACGATGAAAGATTTCAGCAGAATCCAATGAAGAAGCGCAAATTGTTTTCGTAAATGAAACAATAGTACGCATGATAACCTTCTCGGTAAAAATGACTAAGGTGCGCCATTCGTCATGCTGGAAACTTCAATAGCCGCGAGCAGAAATCACCTATTTACTAAATGAACGCACTAGAGGAGAGAATGAAGCAAACTAAAATAAATCCTCATTATCTGCCATCTATTAGTGCTAAAAATGCTCCTATTTAGCACCTGTTAGAAGGTGGAAGTATATATTTTACAGCTTTAACAAGTACAGTGAAAGATAGTTGTGCCGTAACTCAAAGTGAAGCATCTAGATAAGAAACATCGACTTTGCTCTCTGGCACTCACTGTAAAGACGGTTTGTACATGCTGCTCGCCAGTCTAACAAGAAAATTGAAGTGGATAGTTTAAATCGAAGAAATGGTTAACCTGCAGTCTCGTGACTGCACATATGTAATCGCGCTATCTCCCACTTTGTAATACCGAACCGTACCCTGACTAATCAAGAGAAGCTTAGATGATAGCAAACCTACGGCTGCCTTGTGACAGACAGGGTATAATGGAGGGGCCAATTAATCCATACTTTATTGGTACAGACTCTTCCATGGAAGGCTGTGAAGCTACTGAACATAAATATGTATTTATATAAATTAGCTACAACATTTATGTCGCGGCAGAGAGTTAAACCTGGAAGCGTTAGGTTCACAATCATGCGCCTCTGTCTTTACATACGCAACCGGCGAGCTATAGGCAGGTTTATCAATTTTTTTATCATGCGAATTCCCGGCAATAAAATAAGGCAAGAAAGCGTAAATTGTGCTCCAAAATAAATTCAGTCGCTGGCTGTCATAAATTTCCACGTTGTCAGGCATTTTCTATAGGAAATAGGCTACAAATAATCTTTATTATCAGGGAGTACAACTCCATCATACGCACAGAGGACTCCACGGTGATTGCTGTTTCTAGAGTAGTCCAGGGAGTTCGTTTCACCTCAGGCCGCACCGCAGACCAGCTTTTACAGGACCTGGATCTCTGCTTAAGTATATAAGCATGTAGGATCAATAGCAAAAACGTGCTTACTTGCTTCGGCAGCAACAAAAAACTCGACCGGGTCCTATCGAGTTTAAGTCATACTGTACGAACGCCATTTAAATCCTGATGTATGCAGTTGACACAAAGTGTGGCAAAGGCAAAGACCTTAACTGTTACACCAAGAATCACACACCATAATAAGCATAAAGCGAAGCCTTTTTAGATTGAATTTATATTTTAAATGCACAAAATAAAAATCAACAGTTATGCAGAACTGTAAAAAGGAGAACAGTTAAAATTTTAAATGATCAAGAATGGAATAGATACAAATATATATATATATATATATATATATATGTATATTATTTGAAGGAACTTGAATTAATCATTGCTGGAACCGGCTGTTGGTACGTAAGGAAATGCTGAGCTTAGACACCACATTACCTAAAAATTAAACGTTAGGCAAACAAATTCAAATAAACACAATAAATTTAATTTCTTAAGTTATGCTTCTGAGAATAGCAATCTAATTTCAAATTAAAGAAATCCAATGTTCAAAAAGTATAAGTTGTGTGTAAATTTACTTATGTTGACAAAACACTTAACAGGTTTTATGATATTGAAGAAAGTTATTTGGACAATAAATTCTATTAGTTAAAGAATACATGAAGCTGTCACAGCTAGTGCTTTATTATGCATGCGTATAGGAGATTGCACTGCTATGCTATTTCACATTTCTTAACAAGACATCTAAAGAGATGGGTTCATAGTGCCTGCTCCTTCTGATGAGCTGCTGGTAAGCACGAAACGCATGCGTAAATGAGGTAACACATTTTGATCACGTTAATTTTGGAATATCCCTCTGGTCCTATTTCAAGTTAGTATACATAGGTCATGCGTAATACGTCAAAAAGTAATACCGTAGGCATAGTTGGTCTTACCTTTAATTAGGCCTATACAGCTGTTTGGTTCACGGCGTTGATAAAACCATCAATGATATCATGGATAGTGAATAGAGTTCTTTAAATCACGTTTTCTAGCTTGAGATGGACTAAACCGATTGTAGCTGACCAGTCGCACAAAATAGAAAAATAAACGCGAGCCACACGTACTGACGAGAATAGACTGCCTATTTTCATAATCCGAGTGTCAGTGACGGAAGTTTCGCTAGGTTGTGCGATTTATTAGATAAAATATAATTTTTGATCATTTCAATCTCGCAATCTTGAATCGAACAATATATAGGCACTGCGGTTTTAGCTGCGCCAGCCAGTTTTCGTCGTGTTCTGATGATGATCATGAAAGGTCGAAGCGACACTCAATATAAGTTTATTTTTGTTTAAATCTATATACGCTGCACGGTCCACGATACTCTATAACTTGCATAGGTCCAAAAACTTGCATAGGTCTTTTTTAGGGACATTTTTATTCCAACATGTAAGGAACCGTATTTTCAGTGTGCAAGGCAAAGATAATGCAGTGGTAGTTCATTATCTTGCACTGAAACAAATAAAGTAGTCCATCAGAAGGCCAAAGTTTCACTGCGGCACGACATTCAAACGAAGCAACCGACGGGCAAAGAACTGGCACAATGACGACGAAAAAAAAAAAAAAAAAAAAAAAAAAAAAAAAAAAAAAAAAAAAAAAAAAAAAAAAAAAAAAAAAAAAAAAAAAAAAAAAAAAAAAAAAAAAAAAAAAAAAAAAAAAAAAAAAAAAAAAAAAAAAACCAGACTGTCGCAGCCTGGTATTCTATGAATACCACAATCTGCATCATCCCGGTTTAGATGATACAGCAATGTTGCTACTATGACGTTTCCTTTGGTCTACCATTTGACAAGCATGCCGGCCGTGTCAACTCTGAGACGTCCTTCGTCAAACTCATTCAGCATTTGGCCGTTTCAAGTTGCCTAAGGCTCGTTTCATATTCATCCCTGTTGACATTCTTTCTCTCCCCGAAGTATGTAGCTTCCTTCATTACATGACCCTAACTGATAAACATAAAAGATGGCTTGAGGTAATGCTACTAATTGGCCAAGATGCGAAGATCATTACCTACATGGTTTCACTAAACTGAGCGGCAAATTCTGGGTTCCAGATGTAGTAGTAACTGGTCAAGTTGTCAATTTCATGACCCGCATTTTCCAAGATAATCTTGAGTTCCTGGGAGTCAATGTGCGATGAACAATAGCGTTCAATCCTATGCGCAACGATCCAATGGAGCACGTACATCGTGAGTTAAAGGCAGCGTTATGTGCATCTCGCATGCCCACTAGTACTACTTGGTTTGCGATCAAGTTACCGCGACAGCATAAGTTATCAGTAACTCAGGTGAAATTTGGTCACAGACCGAAACTTCCGGAAGATTTAATGAGCGGGTTTAAAGTTAGTCGTGATACACCAGTGGCGGAGTTTCACAGAAACTACAGCGCGTTTTAAATAGCCTGCGTCCGCAACCAACCAGAGAACACCCCCCGCCAGTATATGTTTCGAAGGCTTTAGACACATTTAAGCAAACCTACGTCCGAATTGACGTTGCTCAGTAGTTATTCAAGCCAAAGTATATCGGAGTGCAGCCGATAATTAAGCGCGGTCCCAAGTTCCTTTTGATTAATTATAACGGAAGTCATAAACCCATGTCAACTGATCGATTGAAGTCTGCATTTAATTTAGGGAATTGGACACTAATTATAACAGGATATGATAACGATCAAAAATAAGGGCCATTATCATGTCAATTATTAACGAGTATCTTAGAGTATATTTAAGAAACGACATCAAGAATCCATCCAGGAGTTCGTTTTAAACTTGACGCAGTTGACGTCAATTTTAATGGCGAGTGATGTAGCCCGGCTCTCGTCAAGGTAAACTTTAAATATTTTTTCTCGGACAATTTTATTCCTATATGTAAAGAACCATATTTTTTCAGTTTAATAGTCAAATTTACTAGTGTTCATTAGGTTAAATGAATTTTAGTCTTTATTTTCGGCAATTATGTCATTTTTCAAGAACACTCATTTCACCTGTCAACTAATTTTGATGGTCGACAGGGTTATTCGTGCGTTCAACTGGATTTACGTATTTAAAACAACCGGTACGTCACATAACTACTTTGCAGTAGTGATGAAATTGAATGATATTCGAATATATAATTAATCTTGAGACTGATTACTGTTTTCCTTACTGTGGGGGTAGTAGGTGATATCAAAATACGAAATTATTGTCCCAACAAAACTAAAGGATCTGCATATATATATATATATATATATATATATATATATATATATATATATATATATATATATATATATATCACATTAACACACAAAAGAGAATCATGAGGTTGAAGGAGGTCAGATCAATTGCCAGAATTCTCTCCAGTATCATTCATAGATCTACAAATTATCATGTATGTGCGGTAACACATATATCGGACTAAAGAAGAAGAAATTGATAAACACAATCCAGCAACATTTACCACGGAATTACCTGATCTGCGTTTTGACTAACGCAGCTTTCATTGTTCCAGTAATTTTCTTTTAGCAAGATATTTCGGCCCATCTTACCGTAGGCCTTCATCAGTTGCATCTCACGAAACAACTGAAGCAAGCGCGTTATTTCCTCTAGTCATAATATTTATATACCTCAGACTGACCTTTCATTAGATATTCGCGTGTCACATATATGTGTGTGTGTACATTTTCATAACCGTTGTTTTCATCTAACTAATTTCGACCAGAGTGGCTGAATAATAATTTATCAATTGCATGCAATAACTATTCGTTTTTTTTAAACACACTCAATGTAAATGACGTAACTGAGATGGGGAGACCCATAATTCAGAAACACTCGTCATAAAAACATGCCATGAGTGATAAAACCAGAAGTCCGAACGACTAATGCACATGTTAAATTACAATTCAAACCACTAGGTTGTACTCAAGATAGAGAAGTTAATAACAGTTAATGGCGCACGCCACGCATGTCCATGTGTATGTGTATGCATAACTAAAAAACTTGGTTAAATTATTTTATTTTGATACACATGTACGTACATCTAAATGAAACTGCAGTCAATAGACATTAATTTACCCTTTGCACGCGTCAGACAAATTATTACTTATAACTATTGTATTATTAGAATATTTCCAATGGGTAGGGTGGGGGTGTAAAACAGAAAATTAAGGTTGAAATCACTATTTGTTTTAAAATCAAATGAATAGTTAGAGATGAAATTTTGAAGACTATATCAATAATAATTGTTTATTCATTTGTTGAATAAAAGCCCACTAATTAGTCAATCTTAATCTGATGTTCCTAATCTTTTACTGGAGCTAGCTTCAGTTACCAATTCATGCAATCGCCTTTTTCTTCCACTAGCTAGTGCAGTATTGAAAGAAAATTACTGGAACAATGAAAGCTGCGTTAGTCAAAACGCAGATCAGGTAATATGAACGTTCAACACTACAATCCGCACTTGCGCTGTTACCATGTGAAGAACACAAATTTGCGCAAAAATGTGAAACGAAAGACTACACTCGGAAAAATAGCACTCGTACACGTAACAGCGAACAATTCGAACAGATAGTTAATTCTCAAGCCATCAATACAATACAATACAATATATATATTCATATATATATATATATATATATATATATAATATTGTGTGTGTGTGTGTGTATGTTGTCTGTATAAAATATAAATGGCATAAGGTATCAAATAGAACGATTTTGTCTATTACGTGCACGTATAAATTACACGTCGGATTTGCCACGATCGTGGATTCGAACTGGGGCAAATTCGCAACTCATTAAATGCGCAAACTAAGTCGGACAATACTTGAAACTTACAGTTACAAACCAAACTAAGTTTCTTGATCAGCTTTTTCTTCGGATGGAGCCTATTTGGCGTCGTTTTGGAGTTAACGTTCACATTGCCAACCGTAAGGAAATACACGTCAGTCTTGAAGCGTACACACTACGCGAATGAAACCGCATATTATCTGTAATTTCCATCCATACACCAAAAAAGGCTTCTGGTCAATCTCCTTTTCAGATGGATGTGATTCGGAATACTTTCAACTCATGAGTTACTACGAACCATCCCAAACAGCCGATATAAGGCTGATTCAATATCACCTAGCTAAAAGATATTGAATTAAGGATTAATAGCAAGATTTTCATTATATGCACGTTGTCGTTATAAACTAAACACAGCATAAGTAATGAAATGCAATTTATCAAGTTGACAGTTTTCGGTTTCCTTTGGATCTCATCAAGTGCCTAGCAGAATATGCCGCGCGCAAAGCCCGAACCAAGCTCCACACCTATAGGGCAGGCTAAGGATAATCATAAGTTGCTAAATGACAGAAAATTACGTTTAGTTTGCGGCAGAGTTGGCGCAACGGTATGAAATCAAGAATCGTTAGCAAATGTGCCAGGGTTCGAGCCCTGATCGTGGAAAATTCTGACGAGTTTTTGACGAGTTTCCGGGAGGGATGAAGCTGGTCTACTTAATTAATTGCAGTTACTACACGAATCAATGTTTAGGCTCATTGACAACACATATGTGGAAATTTGCAATAATACATCAGTTCAACGCGCGCACACATATACATACACACACGCATATATATATATATATATATATATATATATATATATATATATATATATAGAACAAATAAAATGGAAAAATAATAGTCAACTATTGAAAAGGCATTTGACAAACAAGGCTGGAAAATGCCACAAATAACATGAACCAATGAGACCCAGTGGTGCCACGAAAAATGTGATCCGCGAAGTTGAATAATAAATATGTTAGCATACCTTGCCACAGAATGCACTGCCCTGCAAAAATTTGTTTAGCTTACGGATAAACACTGTTTTTATAGAAACAGAAAACCGTTGCTTTGCATTTGTGCAATTAGCGAATTTTCAAAATATGTTCAGTTGCTGAGGTATGCGTAACACCGTATGTGCTGCCGAAAAGAAAGCATGCTGAGTTGTTATATGAAGTAAAATGCCACCAGTGGCACGTTTATGGCATATTTGTGGTCTGTTTATAAGTCTTAACTATTCAGTTTAGATTAAATAGGTGTCAAATTATGCATTCACCTCACCTTTAAAATAGAAAGCGAGAACAGGTATAATAAACGCAGACTTACTGGACACTGGAATGAAGTCTCTTAATATAAAGCATAAATATCGCACTATCGTCATTTAGCTGTCACACTGGAACGCAACATACGAAAGTGATTTGGAAAAGTGCTGGTTAAAAGGCAAACACTGTGTTGACATAATGACAAACTCAAAACTGGACATAACGAAGTGCAAAATTCATATCTATTCTTTGAAATTTCATAAATGATAGTGAAAGCCTACTTGGAAAATATAAATAATAAAGAAGTACATGTAGTCATTTTCTAAAGGTGCACCTGTAAAAGTCATTTAAAAATGGACAACTAGAAAAAAATGTTGAACACAAAGATTTCTCAAATATGAACAAATAAACATATTAATTTAGTTTACAGAAGCAGAACATACAAAAAATTCAACAGAAAAAAGGGCGAGAATACGTTATTTAGAAAAAAATTTGAAAGCCATTCTTCACAAAAAGTTAAGACTATAAAAATTAATAACTCACTCCTGTTTTAAAAATAATTTTTAGTGAACAAGACATGCTTTGTGCGACAGAACGATGAACTTTTAAATATTACATTTATGTCAAAAATTTTGTTAGACATCGCTAAAATGCCAAACTGTGTGTATAATTATTATAATCGAGGTTGCAATATTAATATAAAAGCCTGACCCATTAATTAATTACATTTGACAGTATAAACTTTGCATTGTATCGGGTTGAAAAGGCAATTCATCTAGTAGACAGGGTTTCGGCCTTATTGGGAATTCCTCACGTACTGTCCGTAATTTGCCGCAGGCGGGGCTCGAACCTGGGAATGTCTGTTTCGGAATCTAGGGCTCTAAACAGTGAGCCACCCTGCGGCATGATATCAAAGTAATTAGATATTGTCCAAAATAAGAAAGATGTGTTTATTGACAGTATACAACGTCGGATACATTTTTAATTTCAAGTCAAATCTTCCGAATGGAATGAGAATCTTTATTTCAAATGCAACGAAAACTAAAAGCCTGCGAATAACACTCAAAAAAGAGAGCGGAATTAGTTAGAATGCGAAACATATTCAGTACTAATTGATACACTATAAAGTTAATAGAAGCAACAATTATGAATGCCGTAAGTAAATTTAATCATAATTGGAATTACGTGAAGTCAGATTGAGCAAAGGAGTATCGGAGGTTCATAGTAAATGCTTGCTAATTAGTTGGTTTACTTAATGATCCAATCAAAAAGTATACTTTCGTTTACACAATAATTTATAAATGCTTCAAATTAAAAGGCAAAAGTGAGATTCTTTAGTAGAAATGATACAGTCTTTCCAGAATAAAATGATTGGAAGTTAATGGCAATACTAGATTCAATATTAAACAGGAAAATAAACACGGTCGCATCGCAATGCAATATGTTTAACAATTTAAAACAATCTCTTACCCTAGGCACTAAACTTCCCAACCAAAAGGGGATAATTCAATTGTTAGACACGTCAGGAGTGTATGAAATGCCTTTTAACGTCTATAACCTTATTCATGCTGGTAAAAAAACATACGCCAAATCAAAGAGTTCGGAACCAGAGACCGAAATAATTTGAGTCAAAATGAGAACAGCGGATGTCATAGCCTTGTTTTGAAAAACAAGGACCAAATAAAATATAGCATTATTTTAGCTGTTCCAGTTTCAATTCGATTTCGCTGAGGTTGCTCATTTCATCATTTCATTCGCCATTGTAATAAATGTGGTTCATAATGGAGATATTATTGAAGATCAGTTTTTCTGGAGCATTGGAATATAACTGGCGAAATGAGGGATTCGTAGTCAGTTCAATTCAGGCGCGCTTCATTTTATAGTTTGTGGTTAACTACAGAATCGCAGACGTACATATATAACCAGTCGTCGAACAACAGCAAAACTACCGTCAGTCACAAGCACTATATATATATATATATATATATATATATATATATATATATATATATATGTAATATTAATGTGTGTGTGTGTGTGGGTGTGTGTACAATTATTAATAGGACGGAAAAGCAAATTAATAGCAAAGTGGATATGGCTATTTTTGTTGAAACTAATAAGCATTCAAGAATGACCATATTTCTGATATCAATTTGCAATACGACGATATGAACCCCTACACGCAAACAGACACACACATAGGCACATATGCATATAAGCATAATAATCAGCCAAAACAAGAAATAGAAGTAAAACTGAGTCAGACTAGTTGCCACCCGCTTAATTAAATGAAAACCCAGGATGTATATAAATGGAAGTTTAGTAGTCTCGAAATAAATGGCAATTATCAACTTTTTATTATCTTCCTAATAATAAATATACTGTGTAATGTTCGAAAGCAATGAAAATTATATTTATAATACAATCAAACAATCAATTATTTTCGCGGGTGAGAGTGAAAATTCTTTAAATCAAGTTTACGAGCTTGAAGTAAACACCAATCCCATTGTATTTAACCGACGACTAGTTAAATACAATGGGATTGGTGTTTATTTCAAGTTCACAAACTTGATTGTACACACCGCAACAAAATTTCAAAAATTATTTGATTGAAAGATTTTTTATCACCACACGCGTAACAATTGATTGGTTAATAACAGTCTGCAACAGGTTTGCTTACCTAAACGTTTAGGTCTGGAGCAAAATAGAACTGGCGTTGAGCAGTGGCGCAGAGCACAAGTCGATCGAAAGTTGATAAACTTCGCTCGAGACAAACAGCTTTCCGTTCTTCCCTTCCTAGGTAGCACATTGTAATGAATTGACTTCCAAAAGAGCTGTTAAATTCGCCGTCAATCTCAGTGTAGAAATCCTCCTCGCAAGCAATGGTCAAATCATCATCATTAGATCGTTCACTATTTGACCAATCACATTGAAATCGACCTATAATTTGCGGGAAAAACAGTGATATTTTTCGGTCAATCATTATATGTACTAGTGGCTTGTGGGTATCGAATACCGAAAATAAAAAAAGATTATTCGAAATTTACCGTGGATTTTCGTTGATTAATTTGCGATGTCGAATAACTTCTTACCATAAAATGATACAAAATACCTGGGAAACTCTAATTGGATAATCGAACAGCCCAATGAAACTAAATTCCGTGAGGTAATAAAACGTTTTTTTACTTTGCGTTAAATAGAGGCATTTTTACTCATGACTGTTCGGATGGTTAAACTCAATATATGCATATTGTAATAATGCAAGCTATTAGAAATTATACCATTAAATTCATAAAAGCAAGCATACAAAAGTGCAAACATACATTAGTACTAACATACACGAATATATACCCCCATAATACGTACATATATTAATACATGCAAGCATACACACATATAAAACCATACATGTATATATGCATACATGCATTCGACCATACACACATGGATGCATACATACACACATACATATATATATACATGTATACATGCACATGAGAATACATAAATGCATATACACATAAATAAATATCATCATCA